>JADDOH010003903.1:0-91563 GCA_016648135.1 Agrypnia vestita
TCGGTCTGATGACACAATCGCGTACTCCTCCATGACGTCATCGGCCGCGGCAACTGGTGGGCGGCGGGTGGTGACGTCATCGGCCGCGACAACTGGTGAGCGGCGAGTGGTGACGTCATCGGCTGCGACGACTGGTAGGCAGCGAGTGGTGACGTCATCGGTCGCGACTACTGGTGGGCGGCGGGTGGTGACGTCATCGGTGGCGGCTGGTGTCGGCCGCTTGGGTGTGACATCATCAGCGGCGACCGAGGCTGGTCGCTTGGATGCCGCTCTGGTCGGTTGCCTCTTTGCAGGCGACACATTTGCAGCTTCGGATGCGTCTGCCCTTGCTGAGCAGATCCGGATGAGCGCCTCCGCGTGCTCTCACTGGAGTTCTCGTATGAGCTGCTGTTGGCGCCGGATCTCCGCCGCTTGCCGGCGGACGGTGTCCTCCGTGGATGTCGTGGAGGCCCGGTCCACTTCAGAACCGGCTCGTTCCGGTGCCACAGGCTCGTCCTGGTCGTGGTCTCCCCCAACAGAGTGTCTCGATCCCTCTTGAGACATGGTGGTCGTCAGCGAAGCTCAGATCTCCGGCTCGAACAGGACCAAAATGTTCCGGATGGGAACACCTTTTTTATGCGGCTCAGTAGTCTTCGCTGGTGGGGCAGAGATCGCCACCAGAATTTGCAGTGAAGCTCGTAGTCCGTGGATATGCCCGAAGTCAAACGCCGAAGTAGTGCTTTTATCGTATTAAAGTCGAAGAAAAAATCCGAAGCGAAGTCCAAGTCAGAAAGCAGTGGTCACAAAAATCCAAGAAAGCAGAGTCCAAAGTAGGTGAGCAGGGTCAGAAAGAAAAGGCAGCAAGAAGATTGTCCAAATAGCGGTTCTCGTACCGACGCGGGTGGCGTATCTGTGGTACCCGCTCAAAAAATGCATTTTATTTATACCAAATTCAAAATTTCACAAGATTGCGTCATAGCATATTACAGAAACCAATGAGATTGCGTAATTCTGGGAAGGCGCCGCAGCGCTCCCAGCGGCCGAGCGGTGAACTACGTCATTCGCGGTTGCACAATTTCACCGCGCGGCAGATTTCATATGACATACAAATTAATTCATAAAAAATGCATTTTAGCTCCCAAGAGACTAATACTGTGTTATTTTGTAATAACAGACCTAGCAGATGATAATAACACAGTTATTTGGACGGGCTGGGTCATACAAGGCCCAAAAAACTAAAATTAAATTCGCCACAAACGGCTCAAATTTTCAAAAATTCATAAAAAATCAAAAACAGCAGTTTTACAAGTTTTGCTATGACAAATGTAATTTGCGCATGCAAGCGCTCATTTTAACAGTAATTCCAAATATTTCAGTTAAATATTTACTGAGTTATAGGCATTCAAAAAAGCGCCAAAAACCAATTTCTTTATTTCACTCTCAGGCGCGCCTATATCATTCCACATGTATAAAAATACATTCTCCAGACAGGCATTCAGATAAGGAATGCAATGACACTACATAAGTAGGAATTCGTCCACGGTAAGCCGCTCTGATTGTCGATAAAAAATTCAACTTTTTAATATTCTCCACGGCGAGCCGTGTGCGCGAGCTTACCGCGACGTGGGCCCGCAAACAGGCGACTACCGTTTCCAAATCGAGAAAAAACCAACATTTTTCTCACGGTCTTCCAGTACTCATTCATTTCATGCTGACCATCTCCACGATGGCGCCCGGTGCAGGCCTTCGGGCCCCCGTGGAGGGTATCCCATATACGCATCTCAGACGGGGGCTCGGAATTTGAGTACTAGGCGTTAGAAGTTATAGCCGGTCAGGTAAGTTTGTAAAAATCTCTGAATATTCAAAAAACATTTATTTGCCCGTCGGCGGATTCAACGGCGGAAAGAAAGAGACGAGACCCTCTGCAGCGAGACTCGTCTCCCGTGTTGGCGAATATTGCGTGCCACACTCATGCCCATTTAGTGTTGGCGAACATCGCGGGTACCGCGTGCCACACACATACTTTACTTCGGGGCGTTACATCGCGGAAGAATCCCTTCGGCTCAAACTTCTAACCTTTGTCCACGCACCAATAGGTGCCAAATAAAAAATTATTTATTTCCATTTTATTCATAAAAATTCATAAAATTCCAATACATTTTTCTCATCAGAGATTCAACATAATGCACATGACAATATTGCATACAAAAAGGGCGCCAAGCGCTGCTTCCTACAAGACATCAACATATTTTTAAAATATTTTCATAACATATACAAATTCCACACATATTTGTATCGACACTTGTAGCTGGAAATAACATCGGCAGCCAAACAGGCTGCATTTTTCATATTCATTCAACAAAGGGCCAATCTCCGGGCTAGTGTCCGGGCGATGTTGTTCTACAGCTAGTTGGAAGCAGTATGCGCGCGCGGCCCCCCTCCACTTGCGGCAACAGCCGCTGGGCACTGACTTGCGCGCGCTCCGAGCGGCAACCCGATTTTCAGTAGCGGCATACACGCCTCGTCTCCAATGCAATTTTCTGTAGGTAGCGGCTGATTTATTTTGGACACGCGCCGCTCATAGTGGTCATGTTATGTTCTCATTTTTTACATGGCTCAACCCTGTCCGTTCCAGTATGAATAATTTGAATATGACGCAATTACACAATACACTTTTAAGGTTAAATCAATATATATATATATATATGTTACAGCGAATTTGCATTTTTAGTGAGACTACACTTTCACTAGTAGAAATGTACTTTTCCCGGTCAGGCAGAGTCTGGGCAGTGAAAACATCTAAATCATCGAATTCTCAGATTCACTACGCATTATCCGTGAAAATGTATTTTGTTTACGAATGCGCGCATTACTCAAAGCATAGACAATATATCGGTGAAACTATCAATTTGTACACGTAATTCTTAAAGCGTAGAAAGTATAAAGGCGGCACTTCACTAGGCGATTTTTATTAATTTTGCGGTCCTATTTTAACTCCTAAATTAAAATAGGACAGCGGCACCGCAAAACGAATACGAATCGCGAAGTAAGGTGTCGGCTGAAAGATCGCGCACTCGGGTTTTTTATGATATCTGACGACTGCCGGAACAAAACGAGGTTATGTCACCATGTAAATATTGGGGGGTTAAGGGAAAATTTTTATTAATGAATATGTATTTTGTCAATTAAGTTTATTAAATATGTTTTTTTTATAACAATACAACAAAAGTTTATTTCTTACAAATATAGAAACATAATAAACATACACCTGGTATTATTAATTTTAAACGAACCTTTAAAAGTGCGTCAAGTAACAAACACTCGATGCGAAAAATACAAAAATCAAAGAGATTCTAAGTCATCATTTACGTTTGAATTCATTCAGATTCTTCCGCATTTCCAATTTTCTATCTTTTTATCAAAAATGTGTAATGTCATTTGCGCTTCTTGTTTGCGCTGTGTAAAGCACGTGTAAAGTGGGTGGTAGACGTACAACATGAAGTGCGCGGTTTTTAAGTTCGCAAACTTACTCGGCTCGACGTCGGTGACAGACGTGAAGCTTGCTCACACCGTATCATTTTTATGAGTTTAATCGACTGTCTTTTGAATTATAAGATGATCAGAATTTCGTAAGTGTTCGCGATTAAAATTTTAAAAATATATTACGTTTTAGTTACCTACCTAAACTAATCCAGTCCAGAAGTGTGACAGTTCGAGAAACAGAACTATCGCCACAGAATAGAGAATATGCTATCGCTCAAAGGATAAAAATTAGAAATACTGTCGCTTTGTGGTGACTTTGGACTAGACTAGTGTAGAATAAGACACAAAATGCAAAATAAATTTTGAAAAACAAGGTCCATGTGCCATTAGAATCTTGTTATAAAATCATATAATGAAGAATTGGTGCAGCCGAAACTTTCAACACTTCAAAATGACTATTTTAATAATATCCGTTACCTACATAATGTTCATATGCACGGAAGAAATTAATAATGCAGTAAGAACCTTGTTCACGCAATAACTTATTAAATTGTTATTCAAGGCCCGGTTGTTTCAATTTGGATAAATAAAAGTTCGTTTAAAAGCATAGATTTTTACGGAAACGGTTTTCAGACTTGTCAAATTTAATTTTTGACAGTTCGGAAACCAATAAATTCACTAGTAAGTAGAAGTTAAAATATTGTATTCATTTCTATTGGTGAAAAACTCTTTGAATATGATAAGAATGACCTTGAACATAATTTCTCTAAAATGCTAGTGAATGATGGACTCACTAGAAAAACAGATTTACTGTAACATATACATATATATATAAAAAGAAACCCGTGTTTCCCTATCCGCCAAGTTTTCTTCACAACCAGATACTACCACCCCGTGGTGGTTATAGTGGTGGATAGCCCTTAGTGTCCCATTTAAAATGTGCGAGTTTGGTGGGGGTGGCTGAGCGTGGGTGGGAGTGGATGACGAAAATGTGCATTCTAGCATATTGTTTTGTTATGGGAAGGCCGCAAATACTTCAGATTGTTCCAGAATGGGCCCGCCAACTGTGCCGGTAAGCCTAGAAGGTTCCGGAAAAATCTGCTCTAGAAACTTCTGGAAGGAGAACGTTATAGAAAATTCCCAAAAGTTCTATAAGGTTCTAAACTGAGTGGTGGAATGTGTTGGTGTGTCTAGAAGGTTCCTTTCAAGAAATTTATCATTCGATAAATTGTGGGTGTAAAAAAAATCTTGAAAGTTCTGGAAGGAGAATGTTCTAGAAGGTTCGCTAAAGTTCTATGACGATCCAAACAGTGTACTAAAAATCTATGCGTGCGAAGCCGCGCGGGCACAGCTAGTTAATAATAAATTATAAAATAAATTGAGAATAATATTCAGACTAACGCACATTACTAAATACAATAAATTTAGGAATAAGTTCCGGGTTAATAAGTTTTTACACAATACGCTTTTTATGATAGAAATAAATAATGTTTTAATGACTCGTAAATAATATTCAGGAAAAAATATCGCAAATCGATAAATGGAAGTTTTTGCATATAATACACAATTAATACATAATATTCAGTATAATAAATCAATTATTTTACTTATTAGAATATTAGATTAGAAGGAAAGCGTACATGTCAAACAATAGTCAGTAAAACATCTAATTAACTAGCGCATTGAAAGAATACTGTCTTATTTTAATAATTGTTATTAATTTAACCATTTGAATGTTGCAGGTATTCCGATGCCCTCATGGGACTAGTCAATGGAATCTTAAAGAAGATTCAGTACCAACATAACAATGCCGAATTAATTTTACTGGATAACGAATCCATCAATGATGATGTAAATATTTATCACTTTGTTCTTCTAGAATTAAGTGGAAATTAGTGGAATTATTAATGCAATTTTGTATTTTCCTTTGAATTAACATTCTCCATATCGCTTTGAAAGTTGAACCCTTTTTTTTAATAAGATATAAATATTATTTTTGTCTTTATATATGCAATTATTTCTATCCAAACCTTAAAATGTAAATTGTTTCTTGTAATCTAATTTTAATTTTTAGCACAAATGATAAATCATTTCTCCATCTGCCTTCCTAGTGTAATCCTTATCAAGTTGTGATCATTTCAGGGTGAAACAGAATGGCAGACGTTTCTTCACCACTGCATCGAGTGCATAGCCAAGGCTGCCGAGACCTCCCCATTACACGTCTTCAACCTCGTTGTGAGTTCACTTTCCTGCCAAGTTCAAGTAGTGTCCTTAAGAGGCCCCAGTACACAATTTTCGTATTTGCTTCGCCGGGCCCGAGCGGAGCTGAGCGCACCCGAGTTCAATCGAAGTCTGATTTGAAAGAAAAATGATCTTTTAATACACTATACGATTTAATTAATTAGAATTCTTGAGTATGAGGTATACTTTTTTGAATATTTTTATATTAATGACTGTGAAATTTTCTTAGTAAGCGTGTAAAATTTAATTAAAATAATCAATGTTTTAATGGTTTTATGCATACTACAATGTAGGAAACAGAACATTTAATTTTTGTCTTTTTTAAAACAATATATTTAACAACTTGTCGAAAAATATTAATGTCTGAATAGCACCACGTCTTTTTCAAACGTTTTACAATCAATTTGTAAATAAAATATGTGGTCTTTATTTGAAAATATAGAGATTAAGTGTACAAAAGATAACTCTATCGCATGAAAACTAAAATAGTGTTTCGGGGTTATAATTTTTTTGATGTTATAACAATATATTTGTTTATATTTTTTTAAGGAAATGCTTCAAGAGTAAATGGATCTATCATAATAAAATTGATTAAAAGCTTGTTTAGCTATGGGTCTTGCAAAATGATTTAATAAGTTTACGTTAAATTTAGCAAATCGAGAGCAAATACGAAAATCGTGTACTGGGGCCTCTTAACTGGCAGGACTTTCTTACTTTTTTCAATTAGCTTGACCATAAATTCTCTTTCATATAGAAATACAGAAATGCTTTCAGTACACACATTCCCACAACATGAACTTAGAATATTTAATAATGCATTTCAATTTTTTCCATGTTTCAGTTAGAGGTTTGGCAAGAGTCCGTGTCGGCTTATGCCATGGGAGCCATTAGCCTGTACCATCTCAAGGACCTGGCAACGTTGACTCAACTTCTGGGTAGACTAATGCCGACCCTTTTTCACGGTAAAAACTTTTAACAAATCATAAAGTCATCAGTTTTGTATGGTATATTGATGCTACATTATGCGAGCCAGTATATGGACGGCTGAGAGTAGGGAATGTAAATCCGTTCTGTTTTAAAATCCAGATTTTTAACAATGGATTTTGTTCCAATCCGGATTTTTCGAATTTTAGGGATTAAAATAAAATGAAATCGAAATGAAAATGAAAATGAACATGAAAATCGAATCAAATGATTTTTTAATTTTTTTTGTTATTTGGAATTATTCAAAGTATTATAATTAAATACCATAATTATGGTGTTATTCTTATTAAAATAATCAGTCTGTGACTCACGTGCTGAGTAACGTTAATAAAATAATCAACTGGTACAATTTAAAAGAAACTCTGAAGGACAAAAATAAAGACAAATAGACTCCTTGTCAAATTATTAAACATAAACAAAAGTAACAAAACAATTTAACTTCACTTAAATCAAAACAACGTAAAAAATAAAAACAACGTATAAAAACCATTTTTTGAGACATAATATGTGACCTCAAAAATAATAAGGCATCTAAAGTGCTGTGGTTTAACCTGCTGCGAATTCGGTTGCACATAATTCCTGCTGCAGAAAAAGCACGCTCTGATTCAACGCTTATAACCTCCAGAGCCGATAGTCTCGAATTTCGCGAACACCAAACTCGCTTGTTTAGATTTTTTGTTAAAATTTCTTATTATTCAAATAATCCGGATTCGATTTTCAAACCCGGATTTTGAAGTCTAGTAAAAATGTGCAGATATCTGGATTTTTCAGATTACGGGTAGTCAGGATTGCATTCCCTAGCTGCGAGTAATTTATCTAATTTTAAATCTTTTTCAGGTGCACACTAATAAATAACCTCTTTTGAGATATTTTTTCCATATGAGGAAGATATTTTATCCAGCTTATGCGAACTAATTCCAGATTGTGACGAGGCTACTGCCAAGCAGTGTTTGGCTCAGGCGGACAGGTTCCTGAAGAATCTTCTTGTCGTGCTGGAGAGAGTTTCTGCCACCGATCATCGCTTGTTACAGATGCAACCAAAACCGATGATTGATGCCTTTATGAGAGTGTTAGTCAGGCTTTATTTGTTTTAAATATTCTTGTCGCTATATTTTGGTAAAAAAAATTTGGTCAGTTGGGGTAAGAGCAGCATAGAAAATGAATAGATGAAATTCATAGTGATCGTACAGTAGCCAGATTATCACATCGGTTTCAAATTTTTATGAACAATACATTAACTATTTCTTAATATAATTTTGTTTATAATTAAACGACAATATGCTTTTTAATTGATTTTTTAGGCCTTTTTCTAATTAAAGTCACGGTATATGCATATTACCCCAAAGACAGGGTAAGTGATTATTTTTATTAACTTCTAAGATTATTTTAAAAAATTATATCCCTTTCAAGAAACATAATAAATGCACAAAATCGCTATCTTAAAACAGAATATATATTTAAAATAACATGTAATATTAAATCAATTAATACCGAATGGGGTAAGTATATTTACTAACTGCTAGTGATGGGAAAAAAGAACAATTTTAATACAATTAGAACTTAAAGTACGTACCTACCACTAATTACAATTCCGTCCGTACAAAAATATCTAGGAGAAGTGCAACAACATTGTGGATGCACTTCCCCCAGTATGACAAAATCATGAAGTGCATCTACTCTTATTAATCTAAATTCCTCTTAATATTCATTAAACCAATATACACAAAACAAAATATAACTCAACTGAAGAGTACTCACCAAGTTGTGTGCCCGTATCACAAGTTTTTAAGAAGTTATAGATAATTTACAAAGGCAGTCCCAAGTCGCATGTTAAGATAAACCAGAGCTTAAAATTTGAACGCTAATAACTGACAACGTAGACCGCGTTGCAACTCATCTATGGTCATAACGTGAATTATACTGATTTTAACAAAGTTTTCTAAGATGCACTTCCCCCTTGTATGCACTTACCCCGACTCACCTTGTTCAATTTGATATGAGCATAGATGATTTTTCCATAGAAATATACAATTAATTATCAAAAGAGGTAACACGGTAGTACCCAATTTAATTAACAATTCATATTCCCTCAAAATCAAAAAAAAATGAAGTGGTCAGATTCTCCAATAAAAAGTTATATTAGGTCCTTACATATGAAATTGGCGTTTTCCCGTACTGGCAAATTTGATCTCAAATATCTTCTCTTTGGTTAGGAATTCCAAATCCAAATTTATACAGCTATTTACTCATGTAGTTGTGTTTTGAAAATTATAATTCATTTGTTTTTTCCTCAATTGTTTTCTTCTTTGCGTCACTCAGTTTAAAAAATGAAAAACTTGAAATATCGCGTTATTTACGAGTACGAGTTCCACCGTGGCACCAGTGCTGCAGAAACGGCTCGAAGGATTAATGATGTGTATGGCGACGGTGCCGCAAAAGAAAACACAGTGCGTTTTTGGTTCCAACGTTTTCGTTCTGGAAATTTCGACCTGCAGAACAAGCCCCGTGGACGGCCGGAGACCAAAGTTGATAATGAAGAATTGAAGGCTATTGTGGAAGCGGATCCATCGCAAACCACATCCGAGTTAGCTGCGGGCTGCGGTGTTTGTGATAAAACTGTTTTAATCCACTTGAAGCAAATTGGTAAGGTGAAAAAGCTTGAAAGGTGGGTACCTCACGAATTGAGTGAAACAAATCAACAAACGCGCGTTGACTGCTGCGTTGCATTACTCAACCGGCACAATAATGATGGGATTTTAAATCGAATCATTACCTGTGATGAAAAGTGGATCCTGTACGATAATCGGAAGCGCTCATCGCAATGGCTGAACCCTGCCGAACCAGCCAAACCATGCCCCAAGCGAAAATTGACTCCAAAAAGTTACTTGTGAGCGTTTGGTGGTCTAGTGCTGGTGTCGTTCACTACAGCTTTCTTAAATCTGGCCAGACGATTACGGCAGATGTCTATTGTCAGCAACTGCAAACCATGATGGAAAAGCTAGCTGCTAAACACCGAGGCTGGTTAATCGCTCTAGGCCACTGCTGCTTCATGATAACGCTAGACCACACACTGCACAACAGACGGCTACCAAATTAGAGGAGCTTCAATTGGAATGTCTAAGACATCCACCGTACTCTCCGGACCTTGCCCCAACAGATTACCATTTTTTTCGAAATTTGGATAACTTCTTGCAAAGGAAAAAATTCAACTCCGATGGGGCAGTCCAAACCGCCTTCAAAGATTTTATTGATTCCCGTTCGAATGGTTTTTTTTAGTAAAGGGATCGATGAACTACCTATGAGATGGCAAAAGTGCATAGATAGCAATGGTACATACTTTGATTAAATAAATATATTATAATTAAAAAAAATCGGCTTTATGTTCCTCCCATACTAAACGCCAATTTCATATGTAAGGACCTAATATTTCAGACGTTTACCGAGTATTTTTATTACAATATGAATCTCAGCTTTAACCTCATGTATCTCAGTGTGAGTATTCATACATTGCTGCAAATACGTTGTTGCAGAATAGCAGCCGTGTAATATGTAATGATTAACTTCACTTTAATGCATATTATGCTGATGAAATATAATTTTTTCATTGTTACATAATAAAAATTACAATCATCCTTTTGCGACTCTTGCATTTAAAGCATTTCTCGTAATATGATTAGCCAAATACATCATTTTGAAAGTTAATATTACCACAGATAGTGGATTAGAAAAATTCGTTCAATTTTGCTATACAATATGTGTACACCGCATGCACAACTGGTGGACATTTCAGATCCTCATGATGTACTAGCTATTAAACCATTGTACAAACAAGTGTCGCAATAGAAGTTAACTTTTTCAGTCACGCGGATGTGTTGGCATGTGTGGGGGGCGTCATCCCCTACGTGTCCCAGGGCTCCGTTCAGCCGGCAGTCCTGCTGAGGGCTGCAGCTCCGCTGCTTGTACCGCCTGCCAGGGAGGCCCCTCAGGTATATTTATCACTTAAGAATCAATCTAATAAAATGGGCAATAGTATGGGGTGTTTTTTTTAGAAGTACAGAACTTTAAAATGAAATAAAAATAAATAAAAACTGTGGCAATGAACATGGTATTGACTTTATTGGAAAATTTTATGCCATTAGTGTTTAAATAAAGGGTAGGTATTTTTTCAAAGGTTTGTTTTTCAAATTGGTGACACTATTTTTAGTGACAATCAACGTCACAGCTGAGTTTGGTTTGCCATTTCACCATGACTTCATCACTAGCATCAAAATAATGCTTGAAAATTGTTCAATTTCGAAAATCATAGTAACGTAATTGTATTTAAACACTAATCACTAATGGTATAAAATCATCTTTCCAATACCACTGCCATTACCACGATTTTTATTTGTTTTATTTCGTTTTTATTTCGTTTTTACTTCCTTTCTTTTAACACGTGGCGTCTGCTTGTCTGACGAAAAAACTTTGGATCGATTTTTAACCCTTTTCCCATGATCCAATCGAGCTGAAACTTTGCAAGTAGATTCGTGGCGACGATCAAGAAGATCTATCAAATTTTCGTTAAAAAAATAATAGTAAGTATAGTATAACAACATTGACAAAAGACTAAAAAATTTGCAATATTACTGGAGTCAGAAATATGAGAAATTTATCGATGTACATAACTGTATTTCAGGTAGCTTCTGTGCTGAGTCATGCGGCCGCTCACCTGTTGCTGAGCGTCGCCGTATCGCTGAAGGCATCTGACCCCTTGCAGCACCTTGGCGACCTTCTCTCTCGCTCGCTTGCGCATTTGGAACCCAAGGTAGTTTCATAAACCTTGCTTTTTAAATATTTACTCCCGTATTCTGAGACTTTACTCACTAATTAAAATTTAGTTTTTTTTATTAAAACACGTTAATTATTATTTAAAAATAAAAATTCCAAAGTACGAAATGTGCCAATAAATGACGTCGCTATAAAGCCATGTATTCACTAGGGGACAAATTGTCCCTCAACAGCACGCGCGGCATAGTGTCTACGTGACGTTGCAACGTCGTGCACTGTTCCGCGACATCATGCACAACATAGTGCGGCATTTCTACGTGCCGTGGCAACGTTGCCATGCGCACGGTACACGAGCGAGCTCACTGCAACATTCCGCGGAGCGTCAGTACCACGTGGTATGTTTACAAGTGAATACGCATGCGCTGTATCTGTCAAGATGACAATGTGGGGGAACGAAATTGTTCTTGAACTCATCGAGCTGTATCGATCGAAGATCGCACAGAATGTCCGTCCTTCTTTCTCTTTGCAGTAAATAATTTCGCATTCTCCTCTTTTTTCTCCTCTTACGTTTCGATAAACTCATTAACATAAACAGATACGCAGTTGTCATCATAACCTCATAGGGCGGCATTTCCGTGACGTGTGGAAAACAATAATTATTTGCAAAAAGGACCTTGTTTTTAATAATATTTAATTTACTACAGTAAAACCTCGTTAATTTGAAATTGCGACCCAAAAAAAACATTTCGAATTGCGCGGAACCCCGTTTTCGCCAAATGAGATACTGCAGCTGTCATCATAACCTCATCGGATGACATTTCCGCGACAAGATATGCGAGTCCCGGTGTGTACACGTCAAATGACCGCGTCATTGTCCCCGAAACATGAGCGTAGATGTTGATGCGACATGCCGAGCGGAATGTTTCGCGATTTGTCCCCTAGTGAATACATGGCTTAAATCAGAATGCCGTTGGCAGTAGCGAGACTCAGACGTGTACCTACAGCTGATTATTCCTTTTCACTTATTTCTCTATGAAACGTACTTCTATGCCAAATTTGACATTAATAAGAAGTATTATTACACTATCGAAAGCAATTGATTCATCGTACATAATAAGGTTTTTTAAGTAGTTTTATACGAACTTACTTTTTTGCCTATACATATTAGTACCTTTAAACGGACAGTTCCTACGTCACTATCCGATTTGGTGTCCTTAGAGGCCTCGTGGACTTCGCGTATTGTTAACATGGATTTTGCATGTGAGATAGTTTTTTTTTAATTCTAGATCAAAAAGAATTCACAAGTATTTTGACATTTCATCCGGAAGAATTACGCAACATAATTTTTAAATTTAAAAAAAGTGATGTAAAAAAATGGTTGTTTACTATTTTTCTTACAATACATATTATTTCAGAAATATAAATACACTTTTTTTAAATTTTAGACTTAAAACATTCAGAATTCGGACAAAAAATACACTAACACGAGCTGCTCTCGGGTGTTTGCGTATATTTCGGTGTCGGCACTTTGTATGGTTGTCTCTTTTTCTCGCAGGCTTCCTGTCTTGCAATGAATACGTAAATATATGTGCTAGTGCAATGTTTATATGATATTATGTTTGTTGACGTCTCGTCCTCTTCGGGAAGGAGCACGATCTACTGACACCATACATCGACATTTGGAAAATGGATATCTTTAATTTTCTTTAAAGTCTTTTGCTCTCACAAATTAAAAATGAAATAGTGGAAGCAGATAATACAGAAAAAATATTCCCAATCAGACAGCGGCTGTGGTGCGTCAAGCCCTGTGTGTGATGGTCCTCCAGTGTCCCGCCGATGGCATCCAGGCTGCCGAGCGGATCAGGCAGTGCTCCGTACTGGTGGAGACCTGGTGCGCCCCCCTCATGAACGTGGCGGGGCCCCTTGCGGGTGGAGCCGGCCCCCCCGTGGGCGCGGTGAGGCAGGCCTGCACTCAGAGCCTGCCGCAGCTGGGGCAGCTGCTGGACTACTTCATCGACCACAACACACAAACCAAAAAAATGCTGGCGATAGTTTTTGAGGTATTTATTTTAGAGTCATTTCACTTATGTAATGTTGACACATGTTCTACTGTATTATTATATTTTTGTACTATCAATATAAAATATTTACCGATTATCATTTGAGGGATATATATCTCGCCGAGGTGTTTTTGAGATAAATACACAAAACCTCTCACTATTCAAGGAAATCTCTATGGAATCTATTGGAACGTCTTATTATAAATAAGTATATGCTTAGGAAAAAGTCATGCTTCTTGTTCTCACTGCACGCCTCTGATAAATTAGTAACCCTATATGACATCTTTTTTAATTTATTTATTTCATTATATATTAAGTTTTTCATTCATTTCATCATATATTAAGTATTTATTTACATATTCTTATATGATCACACTACATTCAAACACTTAATATATAATACACATAAATGTACACGTAAAATTTACATAAATGTAAAAATACATGTTACTAAAGCGTAAATTGGGATAATGGGGGTAGTTCATTTATAATGTTTTATTATTAGAGTATCATGTACCCATTATCCTGTTATAGGTCGACCACAATCAAAAGACCATTCCATAGCTTTGTCCGGCAAGAAGAAAGCGTGGGAAAGCCCGTATTACAAGCCTCAATAAGATATTCCAAATAAATATATAGTTTTTAGTTTAAAAAAGGTTACTTACTTCAAATTTGTGTTTACTGGGGTATTATGCCGTGTTGTTACGACCTTTCGGGCCGACGTTTCGGATCTCATTGCAGGGTCCAACATCAGCCCTGATGATGGACCCTGCAATGGGATCTGAAACGTCGGCCCGAAAGGTCGTAACAACACGGCATAATACCCCAGTAAACACAAACTTGAAGATTCCGAGTGGCCGTGAAAACCTAAGAACATAGGTTACATACTTACTAGAAAAACTTATTTTATGTTCATTTTTTTCATCATAACAACACACATTTTTTTTGCGCACATTCTTTTGAATGCGGTCTAGCTATGGTGTCTCTAATAAATACAAAAAAGTTAATAAGTAAAAAAAAAAGGATATCGCTGCCTTTGCTTTTATACCCCTCACTTAAAAAAATCGTGTTCTTTAATTTTTTGTCTTCAGTTTCATCTGATCTAATCCACTCTGTATATTATATATCAGCGGGATGAGAATTAAGCCATCGTTTGTAATCTCAATATAAGGAAAATTAAATAACGTTTTTCATTAATTTTTATTACCAGAGACCGGTCCAAGCGGCTTTGATGGCATTCCAAAACTCCAACGGAGATGGAGAGATATCCACGTTGGTGCTGGAGCTGTTCCTGTCCCTCCTGGGATCCCTGCATCAGCAGCTCGGCAATGATTTTGTGCAGCAGTCTATTAGAATGTTCCTCGATGTTGCCAAAAGGTAAATAGTCTAACCAAATTTGTGTGACATTATAAAATATGCCATTATTTATGTGATTGCTTTTTAAACTTTCATTTTAAATGTTTCATATTCTCATCTCCTAAATGTGCAGGTAATATAACTGTAATACAAATGAAAAAGGAATCAAGAAATATAATACATCTACAAAGGACATTGCTTATGTTGAAGGACGAGTTGTTGTGCAGAAGTCACATTCCGAAATGAATTTAGAATGTGTTATTGGACCAACCGCTTTTCTTTTTTTAACGAGACAGTAGGATCGGAAGGAATTACGCACTGTCGAAATCTCTGGAACTCTCCAAAACTGGAAAGCGATATTACCTATAAAAAGATATCAACCGGCTGCTGGGTAATTGTTTTTGTTTGACATTTGACGAGTGCGACATTAGCAGCGATAACAATCGGAGTGAAGTAGTTTGGCCAGCACGTATTTAACTGAGTGACAGATATTCAGCGAGAGTATCTACCAACAAGCGAGAGGTTTTGTTTCATTTGCCTCATTTGTTTTGCCTTGTCCTCAAATTATTAATTCTCTGGAAAATTTAAATAAGAATAAAGATAAATGATGTCCGAAACACTACTTTCTAACCTGAAAGACATGAATATGATAGTTAACGAGTATATATTGTGAGTTAAATGATACAATACATTGTTGTCGCAAAACAAATTTCAAGAAAGGAACATTCCAAAATACGAACAGTTTAAGAAAGAAGTTGAATCCTTGATTTTCGACAATGATGAATTGTCTTAATGAATTGTCCACATGTCTCAAATGGTTTCTGTATACATATTTAAAAAAAATTACTACTTCTAAATGGTTTCTGCTTTTATACTTTAATTTAGCTTGTAAATACTCCTCCCATAAGCTCGAGCTTTGGCTCATATTATGGGGAGTATAATGTCTGTAAAAATGTTGTATAAAAATATTATAATCAATTTATTATAAAAAACATTTATCTACTCTATAAATAAATATAATAAATAAAAATTTACTAAAAGTAGCTTTTTAAAGTGATAAACAGTATAAAAAGAAAAATTAACACTTCCATATTCCTCAGGAGGTATCTGACTCTGTACCTAACATGAAACTACGTCGACTTGGCAAGGCAGCAGAGGGGAAGACCCGACCCCTACTACTTGAAACTCCATCTGCTAATGAAGCGAGGACTTTATTGAAAACAAAACCGTCGGAAGGATCTAGGGTGATCTTCAAACAATACCTTACACCAGCACAACAGAAGCACCTTCAGGAGCTGAGATCTGAATTAAACGCTCTGGTGGACAATGGAGACATAAACAAGACCATTAAATACGTCAATGGAATTCCAAAAATAGTTGACAAACATACATTTCGCCCACCAAAATCAAAAACGATGCACAAAGAAAAATAATTTACAAATTTATTATCAAAACACAAGAGGTCTTAGAACTAAACTAAATAGTTTTTTAACCTCTTCTGCAAGTAACAATAGTGATATAATCTGTGTTAGTGAGTCTTGGTTAAACTCTTCTATAGCTGATGGTGAAGTAATTAATGACACATTTGCAATATTTAGAAAGGATAGGGATATTAACACAAGTATTTACAGCAGAGGAGGTGGAGTATTTATTGCTGTCAAGCGCGGCATATCAGCCGAGCTACTATCGATCAACATTAAAAACATCGAACAAATTTTTGTTAAAATAAAATGTACAGACGGTGATGTCATAGTTGGATGTATCTACATACCACCGCACTCAACGACCGACATCTATGCTAAACACACCAACACAATCTCGTCTATTCAAGCTAAATACCCCAACTCCAAGATGCTCATTGTAGGCGACTACAATATCCCTAGTAGCCTTCCACCAGATGACTGCGAAAATCTCATCTACAACGAACTACTCCTCACTGGATGCATGCAAATGAACGAAGTACGGAACTCCTACGATCATCTCCTCGACTTATGCTTCAGTAATTTCTACGTGAAACCAGAGAAATCACACCCTATAATTGACGAGGATGAACACCACCCTGCCTTGCACGTTTACGTTAGTAGCAAGGCCAACTTAAAACCACATAGCCCACCAACCTACGCATTTGGACGTGCTGACTATGTAGCAATCAACAGATTCTTCCTTAGGACCAACTGGATTGAGTTATACATGATTGACACCGTTGATGATAAAGTTAAGTGGTTTTATGAGAAAATCAATGAATGCATTGAGTACCATGTTCCAGTCTTCTCAAAGAAAACCAGCGACTACCCGTGTTGGTTCTCAAAAGAACTCATAAATAAAGTTAGGCAAAAAAAAGAGGCACACGCGCACTACAAGAGAACACACACAAAACCAGCATATATCCGATTCAAGAAGCTGAGATTGGAGTGCAAAAAACTCAGTGCCAGCTGCTACAGGAACTATGTTACCAGGATGGAGTCCCTGATGGAGACCGATGCTAGCCAGTTCTGGAAATTTGTGAAAAACAAGCGTCGTAATAACCTTGACATTCCATTTGAAATGTCTTGGAATGAGAAAACAGCTGTTAATGGTGGTGAAATAAGTAACCTCTTTGCATCATACTTCAGGAGTATCTATACTATTAACAACGCTGCCCCAGCGGACCATAATACTAGTACTCGAAGCGTCAAAGATGCTAACTTATCGGAATTTAGCGTCACCTTTGATAACGTCTTTAAACAGCTAACGAGCCTGAAGGTCAGCAAAGGATCTGGGCCCGACGGTGTACCGAATCTCTTCCTAAGGAATTGTGCAGCCGGTCTCTGCAAGCCCATAATGCATATATTCAGCAAATCACTACAGCTTGGAGTCTTTCCCTCGGCATGGAAACTCTCGTTCATAAGCCCAATTCACAAATCTGGTACTAGGTTTGAGGTAACTAACTACCGCCCGATATGTATACAAGTTGCCATGTCAAAGCTTTTCGAGAAACTAATTCTTCCTCAACTTACATTTGCATTCAAAAATGTAATTACTACAAAGCAGCATGGCTTCTTCGGTGGCAGATCTACAACAACGAATCTGTATCTATACATTAACTACATACTCAATGCTCTGAACCAGGGGGTGGATGTACATGCTATCTACACAGATTTCAGTAAGGCTTTCGACATGGTAGACCACGGAATCCTGATTGACAAGCTCGGTCTGTATGGGATGAGAGGCACAGCATTAGAGTGGTTCCATTCGTATCTAACTGGCAGATTCCTACAAGTCAGAGTTAATGGATTTATCTCTGAAGAGTATGAAGTATGCTCTGGTGTCCCTCAAGGGTCACATCTTGGTCCGATTCTCTTTAATATTTTCATCAATGACATCGTAGACAATTTACTATCCGATTACCTACTATATGCAGATGACTTGAAAATTTTCAGAAGAATCATGAATGACCAAGACTTAGAAATTCTTCAGCACGATCTCAATGAACTCCACAGGTGGTGTACTAAAAACAAACTAATGTTAAATATCGGTAAATGCTCAGTAATGTCATTCTCTAGATCACGAAATCAATATCAGGCTAATTATCTCATTGATGGACATCATCTCCCGATAGTCACCTCGGCAAAGGACCTTGGCGTTATTGTGGACCATAAACTGAATTTCTCAAGCCACGTGGAGAAAGTTGCGTCACAAGCTTTCAAGACTCTTGGTTACATCATTAGAGCTGGGAAGGACTTCAGCAATGTCTACACGCTGGTACGACTATTCGACAGTCTTGTGAGACCGATTTTAGAATACTGTTCTGTCATTTGGTCGCCGTATACCAATAAACTAATCAATCAGCTCGAAAGAATACAACGCAAACTATGTAAATGCATCGCCTATCGTACACGATCACCAGGAGATATTGAGACCGTATATAACAGATTTAGAATCAGCAAACTAATCACTCGAAGACAATTGTCTGATTTGACCTTCTTCTACAAATCTGTCAATGGACAGATAGACTCGCCCGAGATCCTGGAACAATTTGGCATTATCACTGCTAGGCCGGATCTAAGAGTGCGTAGATTGTTAGAAACCACTAAATCCACAAAAAGTTACGTGTACAATGGCCCAAGAAATAGGATTGCCAATCTGGTGAATAGCCACTGTGTTGATATCAACTTCTTCGATGAATCATACATCTCATTCTCATCAGCGGCAAAAAGATTGTTATCACAGTATTAAAATTACCCTCAACCCTATATGATTATACCATGTTGTTACTATGCTAGTATTGTTTTTTATATATGTGCAATTTTTCTAATCCATTCATTTAAGTCTATTATTTTTGTAAAATCAATGTATATAGCCGATTGGCGTATGAATAAATAAATAAATACAAAGATTTCAATATCTCGTCCAGTGTTTGACAAATACCGCATATGTATGACCAGTAGATAATATTTAATGTGTATAACATTTCTACACATTAAATATTATCTGCATTTATTTTAAAACAATCTGCGTTTCTTAATACGATTTCGCCATTTGTTTTTTTAAGGTGGCAATGGAAACGTACAACACTTACACCATTGTAGCGCATTCATATTATAAGATTATTACAGCTTATTTTTAACAAGTATGACAAATTGCTCAAAGAAATTTTTTAAAACGCTCAGTAAGCAGGTAAAATTATTCAAAATGTAGAACATCCTTAATTTCAAATTTGGCTCAACTTGAAAATATTACAACATGCACTTGGCAAACCACAAAATCTTTTTCATACAAAAGTCACGCATGTTAAATCTGGATTTCCGCCTTGTGCATTCAAAAACAGATCAGCTTTTAGTGGATAATGAATAGCGAAGAGAAAAACTACATTTCAAAATGAAAACTACAACACACACACGTTCACCAGTTTGAAGACTACAAAGTTTACACTACATTTATAGTGAAAAGTATATGAAGTGAATTAAAGTGAAAAAAAAAAGGTCGCCAAACAGATTTGGTCCCAAAATTTTCAAACCATGGGGGGGGTTGTTTCAATTTCCAGAGATTTCTTCGTTCCGTCCCAAAATTTTTCAAACCATGTGGGGAGGGGGGGTTGTTTCGATTTTCACATAAACAATGTACTATTTGAAGTATGTACTCGTCTGTGTATACTTTGTAGTGTTCGCTTTGAAATGAAGTGTACTATTTGAAGTATATACTTTCAATAACTTTGAAGTGTGTGTAGTTTGTGGTGTGCACTACACTTCAAAAGGTGTGAAGTGTGCACTTCAATGTTATGTAGTAGTACATTGTAGTAGTGAGTACAGAGCGGACTCATCACTAATAATGAAACAATGAATAACTTTTCGGCACTGCGCGTTGCAGGCAGGAGCAGGGAGCCCTGCAGAGGCTTCTGCAGGTGCTGTGCCTGTGCGTGGAGGGGGGCGCCCTGCCCGGGGAGGCGGCGCTGGCCGAGCTGCTGCAGCTCTGCATAGAGCACGTGCTGCCCACCGTGCAAGGAGCGGATGCTGATCCCGATGTCACACATTCCCTCTTCCAACTGTTTGGGAGGTTTGTGCAACGTGCTCTTTTATTCCTATAATTGATACCATTCCTATAATATTATATAACGTCTGTAAGAGATAGAATAGTCTGTCTGACAGATTTTGAAATAACATTCTATATTGTAGGTACACGTCTACTATTACCGAAAATAACATTATTTCAGTAATAAACTAAGTTTTTACGCTAATAATTGCATTTTCATCTACATATTTTTAATTTCGCGCAAAAACACCCGCAGCTGTCATTTCGTCTACGTGACGTCAAGCCTCAGTAAACATTGCATTATGTCTATGGCAACCGTTCAAAGACACGGTGATGGGTACTGAGGCGTGACATAATTCACTCTGACCGC
Source organism: Agrypnia vestita (assembly GCA_016648135.1). Classification (NCBI taxonomy): domain Eukaryota; kingdom Metazoa; phylum Arthropoda; class Insecta; order Trichoptera; family Phryganeidae; genus Agrypnia; species Agrypnia vestita. The sequence goes on from JADDOH010003903.1 coordinate 20,749, forward strand.
TGTTTCAGTTAAAATGGCGGATTGCACAATTTTGTACTTTTATTTTATTGAAAATCTTATTATTCTCAATGTGTGTATTAAAACTGGATCATTTTTTGTAATCCTTTCAAAATATTTTCTTCTCTAAAGTCACTTATTCTTTAATACTGTCATCATGCCTATTATTTCTGTCTCTTTTCTAACCTAATTAAAATTTTATGTTAATATTTTACTAATTATTTAAAGCAATTTTTGTAAAAAAATTACCCCAAGGGTACGTGATATTATATACCAGTGGCGTGCAGCGCATACAAGCAAAAAGATTCTGGGAAACAGATATTAATTAAATAATCATTATCTTAAGAAAAAGTTGATTTAAAATTCTAGCCGTAATTCGTCCTATGGCTAGAAGTTTTATTTCTGACGTTTCTGTTAAACGTGACGTATCTGTTTTTTTCCGATGTAAAATTCTAGCCGTAATCGTCCTACGGCTAGAAGTTTTATTTCCGACTTTTCTGTACCTAACTTCATGTCCATTCTTCATTTATCTCTCCCAACAAATTTTCTCCATAGATATAGTCAAGTTGAGAAAAAAATGTGTATTTTTAAGGCTGCGAGTTTTGTGTAATAGACAAGTAAATTTAGCGTGCTTCTTCGAAAGGTCCTATGCCGGTGAGAACTATGTGCACGTCATTGCAGAAATGTTATTTTTTACAAATTCCACCCAAAACATTTGGTGTAAATTCTATTTGTCTTTTCTATAGTGAATGTAAATACAAATACCATCTGTCATATCATGATATCATAAAATGTTTGATTTGTTTTTGTGAAAAGAAACTATATCTGAAATTAGTGTTGTTCCCGTTTAATTATATATAAATTGTTTTCGAAATATATTGAAATTTTTTGCCGTATTAGCTATACCTGTATAAAATATTTATTTATTTAGGAAATATTGTTTACAATACTTCTTTTATAGTGCAGTTATTTTTGTGGATTGAAGCTACTCAAAATAGTTCATTATATACAGTTAAAAAAAAAATTTAAATGTATATACCCTTATAGGTATATTAAAAGTGAAAAATGCATTTTTGGTAGATGTGCGAGGGACTGTTATATTATGTGCCCTTGCTGGTGTCCCGGAACAGGGCCCGAACCACCGACCACCAGATCACTAAGCGAGCGTCATGACCAGTACACCAACGCTATTCATTTTGAAATATATATTTTTAATTTAAATCAGAATATTTTTACTTAAGTTTAATTTAATTAATGAAAGCGCAGCTTTTCAAATGAGACAATCTTATAATTTTTTTATTCAAGATATATTTGTACCCGTGTTTTCAGCTTCTACTAATTTTGTAACACCAATATCAACATTCCGAGATGGAATTTATCAATCACATTTTAACTACATGATAATTGGTTACCCGAGCACCGCTACTCGTAATATTTAGGCTAGACTTCTTTAACTCACAAAAATTCACCAAAAGATTTTATCCAAAATAAAAACAATATTTTATATTATCAACTATTCCGCATTTCAGCATCCTCATAGATCGCTGGCAATATTTCTACTCATCTTGCGTGCGGCTGGGCTGGTCTCCAGCCATCGCAGCGGCCGAGGCCGGCGCCGATGACGGCCTCCGTGTCCAACACTCGGCCCATTTCCGTGCGCTGCTGCAAGCTATTATCGCCTCCTTCCTGAGCGACCACATCGACGTGTTTCGACTCAACTTGGGAACTCTGGAGAAACTCAATAGCAGATGGAAATTGTACCAAAAGGTTAGTCTCTTTTCTTTATTTTCTCTTTGAATCCACTCGGGAAAAAATTGTCTCATAACTCGAGCTTTACTATTCCACCATCATATGTAATTTACTTTCATCAACATTATTCTTCTTGAAAACTCTTGGATTTTCTAAATGGTAAACCAATAGAGGTTTGATTTTGCTATTAATTCACGCGGCTACCACACTGTCCTTCTGTTATTTTTGTGATGTCAATTTTTTTGGCATCTTTTTTCTGAACACGCCTGTCTCATCTCAATTAAAAACTTGTTGAACAATAAATCCCTCGGTTTGTACAGTTGTTAATAGTTTGGAATAGAGGTTAATAGTACCTGTGCCTCAGCCGATACAGGTCGTCCTCCTGATGATGTTGAATAAGAATTCAACGAAACGTCGAGAATCGTTTTTCGGGAAAACATACTGTTCGTATAAAATATCCGTAACCATTAAAATTTGTACATACTTTCTGAAATCTTAAACAAACTGCTTAGCATCTTCTGTAGCTCAAAGCCCCACCATGTCGAAATACATTAATTACTTTTATTACATTTTAAATTAATTAATTAATTAACTTTTGGAACCACCCCCTACTTGCCATGAACTGACCACTAGTCGTCACACAACTCGTCAGTAATCTACAACAGTGAGAGTTTTTCCATATCTTCAATCCTTTGTGATATCCCAGCAGCCAGGATTTGACACCTTTTGCAACATTAGCCGTTTCGATCGCCTCTTTAATTTTTATTATTATCTTTTGTTTTGTTGGCAACACTTTGTCCATTTTCTTTTTTTCTTTTGTTCTTCTTACTTCTTTTCCTTTTTAAGCATTTTTCTTCAGCGTGCTTTCTTGGACCCATATCATAACTTTAGGTTTCGAATGATTACAAAAATAATTACAAACAATGTGAGTGCACAAAGCAGACAAACGACAGCTGTGTGCGATTGTGGATGATAAATATGGAAAATACTACAAATATGGGGGACAAATTGTCATCAAAAGGTGACGAATATCGAGTATTGTGAATTTGGAGATTGACGAATATAGAGGTTTCACCGTATACAATTTAATTTACATGTGAGAAATAAAATAAAATGTTTCCTATGTAATATTTATCTTTATGTATCAAAGAATAGAATATATAATAGGAGAGGTGAATCCCGCCTGTCCAGAATCCTGATGACTGGTCATGTTTCTAGATGGTATTCAAGCAAGAGATGCTGTCACCCCTGCTGAGCGTGCTGTTAGGGGCGCTGGTGCGGGGCGGAGCTGCCCGCTTGCTGCAGGAGGAGGTGGCCGCCGTCTGCTACTCGCTGGCCGCCGTGGACTTCTCTTCCTACTACTCGCACTTCCTGCCGTCCTTCCTGGCCTCGCAGCCGCTGCCTGAACCGGATGTGCAGGAGCTACTTAAAATTGGACACAGCACTGTAATTTTCATTATTATTTAAACAAAAGTTCACGGCTAATCTATTATATAAATACCAGTTTACAATAGACGTGGGTAAGGCTCGTTTAGTCAGAGGATACATATCGGTGGATCTGTAAAAACCAAAACCGTAAAGACCAAAAAAACGGGTCTAAAAGAACCATTCGTTTGAATGATTTAGTTCACTCGGCTTAATGGCTTATATCAGTCATATTGGTCTTAAAGAATTTTTGAAAAAATAATGTCCGCCTCATGTCCATTTCTGTGGAACTCCTCCGCCGTGACTAAGATGCAACTTTCCCCAGTGCAAGTTTGTCCGAGGCAGAAAAGAAGATCCTGTACGTATTTAGAAAAATATCCAAATGGGATATGCTACATTTTAGATTTTCAATTAAATAATATTTTGATAAGTTCCGATAAAGTAAATAATCATCGCCTGTGATGTAATTTGACCTAGTCGAGACACGCACCACAGACACTAAGGGAATATGAGCCGCGTCGTCTAGGTCAAGTGACGTCACATGCTGGACTGTCGCATGAAATGAAATAATTTTTGCAATGCAACTTCAAAGTCCCATAACTTTTTCATTTGTAAATATTTTAATGATTCTTTTACATTTTTGTTCCGTTTTACTTGAGTTTTTATAATTAATCTAAAAAAAAATGGAATTCATTGATCTTATTTATAATCAATCATGTTACACTGTACATTGTCTAAGAAATAATAAACAAATATGTATGCAAAATTATTCATATTAATAAATTCACATATTTTTGAAAATTCAACCGCGCTATACATATTGCTCAAGGATATTATGATTTACATTTTAGAGCATTTCTTTGACAGGACTCGAGATTGTTAAAGTGTGACGTTATTTGACTAAAATCTTATGCGAGTATTAGGTGTACCCATAAGTAATCAATTATTTAAGTGGCAAAAAAAAAAGAATTTAACCAAATTTAATTTTATTTTTAATCGATTTAATCTCCATCGTATCTAGGACCTTTTGCCATCTTGTTGGTAGACTTTTAAGAAAAATATGCTTCTAGGTGTTTTTAAAGCGTCATTATCAAACCCTATCGGGCGCCCACTTCGATCGCTATCAGACAAGTCAAAATCACCATCGGAAAATTTTCTAAACCAACGTTGGCACTTATTTACTTTCAGTACGTCTCCATACACATCACAAATTTTCTTTGTTGCAACCGTTGCATTAACACCCGATAGAAAATGAAACAGCATGCAATGACGTAAATTTTCTAAGTTAATTGATTGTCCGCCATTTTACAACAGAGTAATAAAAAAAAATTAATTTAATTGTCACAAGTCACAAAATTTAATGAAACACTTGGATGATTTTTAAAGGTTATTTTTGTGTTTTAGCATCATACAGGGATTTAAGATTATATAAATGTTTCATGACTCATATTTTTTCCAGGATTCACCGTCTTTCACCTATTCGTTCATTGCGATGGTCGATGACATCCGATGTTTGCTCGGTGAAACGTGAATGCAAATACTGACTCCTGAGCTCATTGTCTTGTCTGTGTGATAAATAAACAATGGAGTGTTATTAAAAGTACATGCATACGCACGCACTTGCGGTGTTGGTACACTTAACACTATAGTTATTGTATCAATGTAAGTAAAAGTGTTATCTATAGTTTTTTACACTGCCTGCCAGTTTTGTAACATATATACTTGAATGAAGTGCAATACATATTTTTTGTAAATAGTTATTAGAACTTTTTATATTTTTAAAAATTTTCTTCTCTCATTCGTAAATAAATCGTCTTTGTCATATTTTCCGTAGAAAAATTTTTTGTACTAAATTTTTGTACATTCGCATCCACTTTTGTGTGACATATACCCTTTAAGATTTGTGTTTGAGACTAAAACCCAACCGTAAGCAGACAAAACTCGTCAATTTATTGAAAATTTCAATCGGTGATATTTTACATCTTTTTTACAATTTATCCGATTTTACTCTATTTATAAGATATATTATAATACTCTTAGTAAAATTATAATAGTTTTGTAATAAAAACAAAAATATCAAATCCAAAATGAAAAGTGGCCTAAAGTCAACCACCTTATAACGCAATAAACATATGTTTAATTATGTGTACAACTAACTATAAATATACAAACTTTTTATTTTGACTGATTAAAAATATGACAGCACAGTGAAGGTTGTTGGTCATTTTTAACTGTTGCTTGGAAAATGATTTAAATTGGAGCCAGTTACGGATTGGGTATATAGCCTTAATTATTATTTTTTCAATACAGACAGCACAGGTGAGTTATGGAAGTACATGTGTATGTAATTAACAATGAATTCATAATAAAAAGTATTACCTCACTGCTCCAATAATGGATGTTCATTTGCTTTTGTTTCAGTTATTGTTACTCACGAATTTACATTCCTCCTTTTTACTTAAACATTTTCTTCTCTTCTGAAAGTATTTTATGAATATTAAATACATGATGAAATTGTCATCTGAACACCGCTTGTAGACTATCTATACCTTAATTTCAAAATAAAATTACCAACTCATACGAAACAATTTGTTTAACATAAAATCATTGAACTTGATTTATTTGTAATTATTTTTTGTACACATAAAAATACTATTTAACATGTAATAATATTAATATGGGCAAAACTAATAACAAAACTTCTACTTCTACGTAGAGTGCAGGTACCGGTTGCATATTCAACAAAATCTATTAAACTAATTAAAAAGTACAGTTTTTTTAGTCACATTTACTGAATTGTCCCTGCTGCTTTAATTAATTTTTATTAATATGTATTTGTTTTTCTTACAGTGACAAATTGAAAAATACAGTTTCATAGAATTTTCATACATTCAATTTTTATTATAAAGCTTCAGTTATTGCTTCTATTACCACTAAAAATGCTTTGTGAATTCAGTTTATACATACTTTGATTCATTCTTGCTTGATGTACGTACATAGATAGACATTCATCCTTTAGTTGTTGGTAAGAGAAGAAACAACTTGAAATGCGAGAACTTAATAAATAATCTACATATCAATGAAGGCTTTTTGGAAGACAACAATTTAAAACCTATTAGGAATAGTTAAATGTACAGTAGAACCTCATTAATTCGAAATTCAAAGGGTCCCGTTAATTCGAAAATCAAGATACTAAAAATGTTCTTAGGTTTTTCGGACTTTTCGGATCCCATTGCAGGGTCCATCATCAGGGCTGATGTGTTGACACTGACGTAACAACACGGCATAATACTCCAGTAAACACAAACTTGAAGAAGATACAAAAAATATTGAAAATTGCACTGTGACTGCGAAATTTGCAAAATAAACTTAAAACTCGTGAAAAAGGTTGTTAATTTTGCGGAAAACATATATTTTTTGCATATTTCAAGAAATCATTTCGAAAATGCAATATTAATTACGCTAATGCAAAGATTGCGCCTTTTCTGTAAACCAATATTTACATATTTGCTGTTCTCGTTTGTGAAAAAATCTTTTTTTTTTTCAATTCATTATGTTTGGTTAGCCGCATTCGAAAATGTTTAAAGTAATCTTTGAATTTATGGAATTCAATCTCAATACAAGCACATCTATTAGAAATACAATTGTCCATAAATGTGTGAAATAAAAAGATAATTCATTAATAACTTCTTCCTAAGAAAATCAAACATTTTAATGACACAAACACAGTTATCGGAAAAAAGAATCAAACCAAAGGAGAATTTTAAAATGTGAAAAACAATTTTAAACGCACCCAAGCATGAGTAATTAGCACAAACTGAGATGTGGTGCTACAGGCGCATGGCGAGGATCCATTGGTCAGAACATATCCGGAACGACGAGGTGTTGAGCAGGGTGGGCGAAACAAGATTCCTTCCTTAACAGAATCGCCCAAAAGCAAGCAATTTGGATAGGCCATAATATAAGGCATCCGGGCCTGCTTTTAACCATCGTCGAGGGAAATGTTGAAGGTAACAATCGTAGAGGCCGCCCGAGATTAAGCTACGTAGACCAGATTATCGGAGATGTGCGCTGTAGCACCTACCAAGAAATGAAGAGGCTGGCAAGTGACGGAGAGGAGTGGAGAAAGCGAGTGCTTGTTGCAGACCAATCCTAGGATTGCGACCCAAAAAAAAAAACTATCCGCGCAAATCAAGGCAGTCAACTGTAGAAAGCACACACAAGATTCCCTACTTTTAGGGATCTCAACATAATAAATGTATTTAGATAAAGGGGATTCCATAAAGTAACATTCCAAAGGACACCCCACACAGGTGCGCATGTTCAAAAGGCCATGAGCATTGTTAGTTTATGACTTTAAAGAATTGAATTATGTGACTTGAAATACATTTATTTAAAGCGTGATTGTCTAAAAATTATTTTGAATTACGGATGTCTGGGATTTTCGAATTATCGGAATAATTATGTATTTAAGTTAATCAACTACAAGTTTACCATTTTGGGACTTGTGTGTTTTAAAAATATCAAATTATGACTAATGTTGAATTATCAAGTTTGAAGAAGTTTGAATTAATAGGGTTTTACTGTATTATTTGTTAGTAATCAAGAAAAGACTGAAGTTGGCGCTGCATACATTAGTTTGCTGATGCCATTTCCATTTTCCATCGAGGTTTTACTATATATGTTACAGCGAATTTGCATTTTTAATGAGACTATACTTTCACTAGTAAAAATGTACTTTTCCCGGTCGGGCAGAGTGGGGGCAGTGAAAACATTTAAATCAACGAATTCTCAGATTCACCACTACACATAATCCGTGAAAATACATTACTCAAAGCATAGACAATATATCGGTGAAACCATCAATTTGTACACGTAATTCTTAAAGCGTAGAAAGTATAAAGGCGGCACCACACTAGGCGATTTTTATTCATTTTGCGGTCCTATTTTAACTCCTAAATTAAAATAGGACAGCGGCACCGCAAAACGAATACGAATCGCGAAGTAAGGTGTCGGCTGAAAGATCGCGCACTCGGGTTTTTTATGATATCTGACGACTGCCGGAACAAAACGAGGTTATGTCACCATGTAAATATTGGGGGGTTAAGGGAAAATTTTTATTAATGAATATGTATTTTGTCAATTAAGTTTATTAAATATGTTTTTTTTATAACAATACAACAAAAGTTTATTTCTTACAAATATAGAAACATAAATAAACATACACCCGGTATTATTAATTTTAAATGAACCTTTAAAAGTGCGTCAAGTAACAAACACTCGATGCGAAAAATACAAAAATCAAAGAGATTCTAAGTCATCATTTACGTTTGAATTCATTCAGATTCTTCCGCATTTCCAATTTTCTATCTTTTTATCAAAAATGTGTCTAATGTCGTTTGCGTTTCTTGTTTGCGCACGTGTAAGCACGGGTGGTAGACGTACAACATAAAGTGCGCGGTTTTTAAGTTCGCAAACTTACTCGGCTCGACGTCGGTGACAGACGTGAAGCTTGCTCGCACCGTATCATTTTTATGAGTTTAATCGACTGTCTTTTGAATTATAAGATGATCAGAATTTCGTAAGTGTTCGCGATTAAAATTTTAAAAATATATTACGTTTTAGTTACCTACCTAAACTAATCCAGTCCAGAAGTGTGACAGTTCGAGAAACAGAACTATCGCCACAGAATAGAGAATATGCTATCGCTCAAAGGATAAAAATTAGAAATACTGTCGCTTTGTGGTGACTTTGGACTAGACTAGTGTAGAATGAGACACAAAACGCAAAATAAATTTTGAAAAACAAGGTCCATGTGCCATTAGAATCTTGTTATAAAATCATATAATGAAGAATTGGTGCAGACGAAACTTTCAACACTTCAAAATGACTATTTTAATAATATCCGTTACCTACATAATGTTGATTTGCACAGAAGAAATTAATAATGCAGTAAGAACCTTGTTCACGCAATGACTTATTAAATTGTTATTCAAGGCCCGGTTGTTTCAATTTGGATAAATAAAAGTTCGTTTAAAAGCATAGATTTTTACGGAAACGGATTTCAGACTTGTCAAATTTAATTGTTGACAGCTCGGAAACCAATAAATTCACTAGTAAGTGCAAGTTAAAATATTGTATTCATTTCTATTGGTGAAAAACTCTTATGAATATGATAAGAATGACCTTGAATATACTTTCTCTAAAATGCCAGTGAATGATGGACTCACTAGAAAATCAGATTCACTGTAACATATACATTTATATCTTGATCATTTAAAATATAAAAATTGAATAAACGATATTGACATTTTCATGTTTTAATCTTACGGTCCAAGCTGAAAATTGTCCATTTTTATAAAACACACACATAGATCGCTTTTTCGCTTTTCTATACGACGCAAGAAAAACTGTAATTTTTTCCTTTAGTTGAATATTTGAATAGTTTCTAATAAGTAATATAATGTTTAAAATAACATTCTGAGGATGTAAAAATGGTTTGTCAATCCTATGTGCACTATGTTTAGTACTTTATTTCCTGTACTGTTAATGCTTTCACTGCTTATTTTACAGATTGGGTGGTTTAACTCTTTGAGATTTAGTTGTGAAATGATGAGTGGTGTAACATATTATTTTATGATTTTTTCCCATTCTGGCTGTTGATTATAATGATCTTTACAAACTACTGCAACTTTTTATTTTGGTTGCTTTTGTGGTGTCCATATATCAGACAGTATATGTCCATCATTTTAACAAAAAAATATCACTAAATTGACATAAAATGTCTAATTTATTGTGTGTATGCTAATTAAGTAAATCTCAAAGGGTTCAAAACAAAAACTTCTTGTCATTAACCTACTATTGTTTTTAGCTTTAGCTTTGTGCTTGTAATTATTTTTTAAACTAATTAATTAAACATTTTCACTAGTATTTAAGTGCCAAATTACTGATTAGATGTGACCCTTTCCATACATGAGAACCTCAACTGTATTCATTTACAGAATCATTAGCAAATCCTAATAATGTATCTATGAGATTTGCCTGTCTATTCAGAGTTCTCGCTTGCTACGTATTCCAGTCAGATGGCGTTATGTATGAGAACCACACAACGTACAAATCATCAAAACCGAAAATTTTAGTTGCTGTAAGAGACAAAATATACTACACTTTTTAATACAATTGAATTAACTTTATTTTTCATTACTGTGCGCTCTGACGGCAATGCGCTAATTATTTTAATTGCTCTATGTTAAAAAGATTCACTTATGGAGGACATAAACATTTTATGAAAATATCACATAACAAAGTGAGATTATATGCTCTGTAAAAGTACATATGCATATCGTCGCTGTATATATAATAAATCCTATGTGACGTTTAGTACATTCTGAGATAAGCCAATGAAAACTGTTTTAAAAAATAATTGCGCAGACTAGATTTATAAAAAACATTTTAAATAATTACTAGGCAGACCTTCCAGATGAACGGCTCTGTTTTTTTAAATTTATGTCCATTATTTATATGTAAAATCTCAGAATGTACTAAACGGCATATAGGATTTATTATATATTATACAGCGATGATATGCAATTACAAATAAGCAGAAATGGAAAAGCTGCAGCCATTGGATTAAGAATTATGAATTTTCTAAACCAGTTTTTCAAAACACTTTTGTCTCTTACAGCAATTGAATGTAGTAAGTAGCTTTGATATTATAATTTTAATTTTTTATATATCAGTATCCAAAAATGTATTTTGCTTTCACATATTTTTTTAACTTTAATATGCTTTTTTAATATCTCTTAATAATTGAAGATGTAGGACATAAGAAATCCATTATATTCATTTCATATTTGGTTTTATAAATTTAAGGTACTTCTTTAGTATTTTATATTTTAATGTAATTAAACTCTAGTCATGCGAAAATCATTTGATTGTTTAAAAATACATAACCAGTTTGAGCACTATTGGATTTTTGGAGTACCAAATTAATATTGTATTATATGGATGGTAACTTTTGCTTCTCAGTATACAAATTAAATTTAAAAAGTGTTATTTGAAAAACAGTATTTTCAGCAGATATTTAAAATATTATGCAATATGCATCAAATGTCTATAGTACTAGTTGGTCGTTCAAAACACTGTTGAAATTTGAAACTCGCGCAACATTCTTAACAGCGACTGTTGTTGGATACTTCATGGCACTACATATCTAATTGCTTCAATATTTTCATATAAGAACTCCATATCCAGAGGTCTCCAAAAAAGACATTACTAATGAGTATGTTCATGAATAAATATTCCCTGATATTCAGGGTACAGTGGGTATTCCCTCAGTGAGTGAAAAGTGAAAACAGTAAATCCTGTATTTTTTACAGCGCAATTTTAAAAATTTTGTGCTACCCTTAAATATATGTATGTGCATTTTTTTCATGCAAAAAAATTTGCTCTAATTATTTATTTTTTTCAACCTGTTTTTTACTTACAACTTTTAATATGGAAACCATAATACTTATCTTCCAACCTAGTGTCCACCTTTCTTAATTAGATTTATGTTAAAATTTGTAATTTGCATTTATAAGCATTTATTTTTAATATAATTTTGTGCAAATCTTGGGAATAAAGGACGTAAACCAAAAACTAACACTGGCATTACTTTTTGACTGTTTTTCACTGCTTGTGTTTATCTTCTTACTTAACCATAATATGTATCGGTTAAGAATGGCCGCTCTGCGCAGTAGTCTCATGATATTTTGTTATTGTTTAACCCATTGATTGAGGGAACTGGTGAGCAATGAGGGAATTGTAGTTCAGCACACATTAAAATTTACTATTTAGTATCACCATAAAACTAATTGAAAAAATATTTGGCTGCGACACATTTAAATCTCTTACACAGAGTGCCATAACACAACGTGCATTGTAGATGGCCATTTTTCCGTGATAAAATTAAGAGTTCAAGTCAAGACGACACTGAGTATCAAACCGGACCCAAGAAATTGGGGTCAGATGTTTCTATCCATCAATGGTTTAAATCAATACTTTCATTAGTGATGGTATTTTAACTGGTGACAGGCTAACCGTTTTTGAGATTTATATCTGCATCGATGATTGCCGACCAATTTTTCGCAATTCTACGGGCAAGCATTGGCACTATATAACAGTTACATTTTAGTTACCAATCATCGATAGAATCAGATATAAATCCCGAATAACTACCGAAAATAACCGGTTAAAATAGCAGTTTGACCATCACTATCTTTCATTGCATTGTTCTGGCAGGTGTGACCTCTGCTTAACATGATTTTCCACAAAAATCCTTTATTTTGTCTGGTATATTATTGCACATTTGCGATTTAATTATATTTTTTTTACTATCGAAATTAAATAATGCTTTTAAAAATGATTTTGTATCTTTCTCTTCAGTTTTCCATTTTCACAACTGGCATTTTCAGAGTTAGAACATTCAGAAGTTAAACAAATGTTTTTTTGTGTGGATTAACGGGCCGTAGCCACCTCAGGAATCTGAAATTAGGTGATTTTTTTTGCAAGAAGGTGATTAATTACTTTTAATTTTATCAACTCTAATTGAGGTACATACATATTATAAAACTATAATTTTTGGGAAAATCATTCTATTTCTCTGACAGATGCAACATTCTCTGGGGCACATATGGCAGAAAAGCTAGTTGTGTACTTATTTAGAAATGAAATATCTACCATGTAACATATAGATTTTTCAATCATTTATATAAAAAAAAATGGCAATTTTTATCTACTAATTGCTCCCAATTCGACAAAATGTTATTTTCCAAATCGGATATGCTACATTTGGGATATTTCATTTCTAAATAAGAACAGCACTTGGGGAATGACGTGACTCGACTATTTTGTTTTTTTTCCAAAAAATTTCAATGAAATAATAGTTTCATGTATTACTTTGATAGGTGTCAAAAAAAAAATCACCAAATTTCTTAATAAAAAAATACATAAAATCCTCCTGAAATTCGACGGATAGTACCGCAGATGATTATCATAATTTGGAATAAAAGTCACAGATTTTGCTTTGTAAACAATTTTATTAATCAATGCTAAATTCACACATACAGCAGCAGAGATGTTGAGACATTCACATATTAAATATGCAGCAGAGATGTTGAGACATTCACATATTAAATACCGATATATTTGATAATATTGGTTGACCAAAACCTTTACGGCCATATATGTAAAATAAAAGTGCAGTTTTAAGAAGCAGAAAATAAGTTAAATTAACTTATTAATTTAATAAATCTTAGTGTCAAAGCGCACTACCAACTGAAGTTAATGCCAGTCGGCTCATATTTGTCTAACAGAATTTAAAGTTGAGTGACAAAAACAAGACTGAACTTCTCAAAATACCTAATTGTATATATTTATTCTGGTGTCAAAAATATAGCCATCATGTTGACGGGTGAAGACGAGTTTTAACGTCTTCATTTAGTTTAAAGGGCGTGACACGGTTTGGCGAGGTTATCGCCGTCTGATTGAAAGACGTGACAGCGCTGTAATGCGATGCGGAGAAAATCCCGAATAACCCGTTAAAAGCAGACCCGTTTGCCACGTTTAACTTCTTACCCTCCATTTTGCGTGTGACCGCTCCTTAATGGCGGGAAAACAACTTACCCCAAAGTTCAAGGCTCAGAACTGGCGAAAACTTTCAGCAAATGCAAGTTTCGAATCTTAAATATAAAGCGGAAAATCTGTTGGTCTGAAGCGAATAAACGGTGCGCTCTGGCGAAACGGTATTCATGATATTTGAATACCCGAAATAAATAAGGCACTGTGTGCCAGAAAAAAAAAAGTAAATATGTATGTAGAAATGCTCTACTTGCCATCATTAGTACCCTAAATAAAGACCTAAGTGCCACAAAAACTGTTTTTTGCTTCACAAACAGAAGCAAAAACAGCCAAGTCATATGTACCGGGAGTGTTTTCTCTTTGAAGGGTATTATTGAAGGCTCAGTCTGTATTCAGCATAATTCAGTAGTCAAGTCTTTTTTAATTGCTACAGTAATAGTCCCAAAGGAAACATGTTTAAAGAATAAATAGTACATATCTTCAAAGTTTGGATATAATACCATTTATTTTATGTTCATATATTTAGCTCTCCACTAGCAGCACAATCCATCCTGAAGATGAAGAAGTCCGTTAAAAAATTACCCAGGAAATAATAACCCTCAATCTTAAAGACTACAATCAAAATCGAAACCTATGGAAGTGAAAACTACAGTTTCGTCTATTTTGTGTCTTACTAATACAACAACCTTTTTATCTGAATAATAATAAAAAATACAGTTTAAAAGCATTTCAATAATTGAGTATATTTCCGTTCAAATGCTTTGAGCTAAATTTTTTTAATGCAGAGAGATTCTTAATCTAAATAAAACAAAAATATTTTCTTGTGTACATCATAACCGTAAAATAATGCAGCTAGAGCACTGCAACAAGTAATTGGGCTGTCAATCATTTTAATACTGTAATTCTCTTAAAATTAACAATTCAATTAAATCATAACTTAATGACTGACATCTGCAATACGAGACTGCTATGAGGCATTGTTATTAAACATTTATATTTAGGGTATGCATTACGCTTCAATGATAAAAAGGCAATTTTAATTTATATTTTTCAACAAAAATTTAAATATAATAAATAAGCTCCTAAGTTTGCAGTGCACAAGTTATATTAAAATGTGTTATAAATGAACAGTATTACATATTAAGTAGTACATTTACAATTTATCATTGAATGCAAACTGCACTGAACAATTTTCGATCGGTGATTATGCTCCCGAATTCGGCATATTTCAAGATCATGGTTCATATATTTTCTATCATTTCTATAACTTCTGGTTTGAGTTTTCTGGGATAGGTATTCTGACGTGTTTCTACAAACTTTCCGGCCGACATCAGAGCTAATATTTTGTTATGTGTGCTGATTGTGTTGTGGTAATGTATTGGCCTGCAATACCGTGTCGAAAGCAGGGTGTATCGTTGTCAATGTTGTGTTAAGTGGCTGGCAATACTGTGTCGAAAACAGGGTGCGACTGTTTATGTATTCCATGGCAATACCGTGTTGGAGACATTTGTTACGCATTGTCTTGTGTTGTGTTTGTTACATCTATTGTCGGTTCACTATCTTTGCAGAATCTGCGACAAGATTGGTTTTGAATTGCCGGGTACCGAGAGGTTTTCAGTTTGGGACCTTCATCGCTATTGTGGTTCACCGGGTGCTTATAGATCTCAAGTACCTCCTTGACAAGACATGGTGACTCTTGGGCTCAAGTGCAAAGTGATGGCCAGTAACCAGAAAGTGCTCAACCAACGCTGATTTTCCATGTTGGCCAAATTTGCATGCTCGTCGACCCTTTTGGAAATTGTGCGCACTGTTTGTCCCACTTATACCTTCTCACAGTCTTGGCAGTCGAGTCCACAAACACTGTCTGCTTCTATGTGGTCTCGATACATTGATGATCTCAACAAGTCTTTTACATTGGCGTTAGTGATATCTAGCTTTCTGGGAATTCTGTCTGTAAAGTTTTGAACAAAAGACAGAAAGGCGATGCCTTTGACCTCAGCTTCTGTATGTTCTCCGGAGCATCAGACTTCGCTTTTTTGTACCTGTTGCCTTTGATATCCATTCATCACTGAGTACTGTCATCTCTTGTAGATATTCGTCTTGACATATCCATTTTATCCTTTTCATTAAAGTATTTACAAGACCTCTCTTCAGTGCTGGATGGTGGTGGGAATTCGCATGCAGTTAATGGTTTGTGTGAGTTGGTTTTCTGTAGACTCTGTGTCCGAAACTTCCATCGGTGTTTTTTTTCACTTCGACATCAAGAAAAGGTAGCACACTGCCCTTCTCAACCTCCATAGTGGATTTCGAGTTTGTGTATAGCATATTCAAGTGCTGAAGAAAGTACCACCACTTATTTCCCCATGTGGTCAGATTGCATCATCATGTCATCGACATATCATCACCAGACGGTTCCCCATAAAAATGTTTGCAATTACTGGAGAAAGTGGGTTGCCCATCGCTATGCCTTCCACTTTCCCAAGGCAGTGTTCGAAAAGTGCACATATGTCTTCTTTGTAGATTCTAAGTTCTAAAGTCTCATGGCGCAGCCAGAGGCAAATTAGTGAAGAGGGATACGACACCAAAACTTACTAATATATCCCTTTATCAAGCTTTGAAACTTCAATTTTTGACAAAATATGATAAATCAATTACCCGCAAGGACATCATTCCCATCTGCAAGAGACCAGCCAAAAAACTCAAACCAGAAGACTCTGAACGGCCGCGAAAATCCAAGAACACTATCGTGTCTTCTTTATGTTAGTGGAAACCAGAACCTTTCAACTTTTATGAGAATTTTTTTTTCAAAAACCTCTGCAAAGCCCCAAGTTTTTGGCTACCGCTGCGAAGAAAATTGAGATTAGATCCAAAATGTTAGAAGATAAAAATAAAATAAGCGTTTTGAGCTTCACACTGATATGATTACCTCTGGTCAAAAAAAAAACTAACCTATAAAAACCAAGTTTTTATTATACTCCCTTTCTCATTGAAAAAGGTTTCGCGCCTACTGCACGCGTCGGACACCTTACTCATTTGTATGGATTCCAATTTGAAAAAAACATTAAAATTTCGAAAAATCTAAAATTAACCACATAAAGGTGTCTCATCAAGAAGACTGGTTTCAAAAAATTTTTTCGGAGAATTCATTTTGTTTTGAATTAATTTATAATGAATTACCACAAAGTTTGAGCAAATAGAATCTAGAGATGCATAACATGGAATACGTGTCACATCAATATTCTTACTATTTTCAAACTAGGCAAACGCTACGAAAATAGGACTAACTTGCTGGTCTGGAGTGAGGTTCAAACCCGCAACCTTTGGATCACGAGGCGAGAGTCCTAACCACAAGACCAACAAGCTACTCGATCTTATTTCAATAAATACAATTAAAATTAAAAAACTTAAATCAATAAGAGTCACAATTACTTTATTAAATAATAAGCTCCTAAGTTTGCAGGGCACACATTTCATAATAAATAAAACATTAAGTGAGCAGTTTTGTGGGTCTCGGCACTTTTTAATAACATTGTTGCCAATTGGATTGTGTTTATAATTTTTATTGGTAAAAAAACTAAAATACATATTCATAAAAAAACTGTCAATCATGAATTAAATAAATGCAAAAGTTTATTCAAAATTAATATAACTTGTTTAGGTAACATTTAAAATGCCTACAAAAAACATTGAATAAAGGCGTGCAGTAAAAAAATGTCCAATGTAAACAACTTTCCATTTAAGAAAGACAATTGAATTAGTATGTGTGAGCCATGCGTACGACGCACATTGTTTTGTTGTGTTGGTATACATCAACACAACTAAACAAAGTACACATACTAATTCGTTTGTCTCTTTCTTAAATGGAAAGACCTATGCTGTACAAAAATTAAAAAACTGTATGTAACCACTTAAAATTAACATAAATTATTTTCGAGCAATGGCTTAAGCCGTACAATATAATTAATTTCACTTAATCTTTCTCATTTTTTTACTAAATAATATCACTCAAAAAGGAAGTTTAGTTGACAACAATTCCGCATATCTGTAGATATGCATTTTTAATACTGATAAAGTAATTAGCAAGTATGTACATCCACTTAACAAGTACATAACGCCCTGCTACTAACATACAAATAATTCAAGAAAACATAATTTATCCTCGTAATAAAGATTTAAAAATAATTATACAAAGAATTACTACAAATAATATCACCGTAATCCGCATATATAGTAAAAAGAAATAATAAATTATTTTTTACCGAACCTTCACACTGGATAAAAAATGTGCTACCAAAAACAAATCAAGAAATGAACACAAGTGCAAAATAAAATACTATAAAAAGCTTAGAGCCGTATTCACGGGACCATACACAATATTGCATTTGCAAAAAATGTGCAAAGAATATCATTTATTTAAGTACTCATCAAATACTGGAAATCAAAGCAAACTAAGTACACGGTTAGATACTTTTATCAAACACATGAAATCAATTTTTTTGCAATTTGGAATAAAATAATTCAAGATGGAAAATTTTGAATAAACATTATTTTAACTGTGAATTATTAATATCATTCAAAATCAATGTGTGAAGTATAGTAAATTGAAAATTACTAAATATTATTTTCACAGTTAATTACTCTCCGCCTGCTACAAATTTGCGGCATAAAGGCACATTACAAAAGTATCAAATGCGGAGATTCTTCATCCTACATGTAAACATAATATGCATTATTGCAAAAACATGCTTATGTATGAGAAAATGAATAATTTTATTCAAATACAGATAGATGAAAGCATCTAACTAAGCACAGGCAAACATAAGCTAAACTTAAAAACTAAAATAAGTTCTAGTTTACTACACGACAATTTAATTTTGTTACTATCACTTTTTATAAATGGTCATTTAATAAATTATTACCATGTGATCATGTATTTTCATTTGTTATTAAGTGAATTATTCAAATACGAGAAAAAAATTTAATTGCGTAATATTATGAAAACTGAGACCTAATTACTGATTTCGCTGCGGGGCCATTCAAGTATTACATAAGCATCAAAGAGGGGTGGGGGGTCTTTGCTTTGCTTATTTTTGATGACACGGGGGACGGGAGGTCTGGATGGTTATTACGTCAGCAATATTTATTTAACTCTTAAAAGACTGTGCTAAAAAATACCTTCGCGGACGGTGGTGTAACACAGCGTTACCTGATTAAAAATCGGCATAGTTTTTAATACGTGATAAAATATACATATATACGATACAGATAAGACTTTTTAAAGGTCCCTTTATATAATTATGTAAGGTAAACATACATATTTGCATTATTTTAGTAAATTTTTATAAAATCATGGCATATCGAATTTGCATGCGCTTCCGCTGAAGTATCATTAGCAACTGAATTCAACGACGCGGTCGTCAGCTCGCGTCAGTCGCCTGCACTCCGTCTTTGTCTAACACGTGTTACCCGACTCTACCGTACTCTTTCTATATTGTTTTCGCTTTCGCTGAAACCCAAGCAACCGCCATCTCTGTCCTACATGAAATGCGTGGTATTGTCGTGCTCTTTCTTGCTCGATTTAACTGCGATGTGCAATATTCTTCTCTATTATACACTGACTACTAGTACTACTACTACTTTCTGGCTGAAAATACGAGAGTAATGAATAAATATTTTTTAATTAAAAAATCCGTACATTCCTAACAGTTTAATTTAGTCATTTTGGTGTGAATTCAATGATTACAAAAAATGTGACGTTTTAGTTTTCGTAAATAAGGTAAACATCCAACGTCATCAAAGCGTCACGGATTCAAGTGCCATGGACTGATGACGATTAATTTGAATTTACTATTTTTTTAATAGAACAATATAAATTAATATTGTTTATACGTATACCAGAGCTAGCAGCAAAAACTTGGCCGGTAGATTACTACCTATGTTATGAATCTAAAATGTTCAAGCAACCATGACCTTATTAATATCAATGGTTATGGAGATGTGCAATATCAAAGTTGGCATTTTTTCAATAATTTTCAATAAAATTTATTCGCTTTGATACAAGTCGAATGAAATGATAAAAACCTTGAAAAAAATGAAAAAAATTTTTTTTTTACAAGGTTCTCATCAATAGTTATGGAGATATGCAATATCAAAATTTGCATTTTTTTTCAATATTTCTTACTTATTTTTTGCAAAAAGTTGAACTATTATTACAGTAACTTAAATCGATTTTTAAAAATTCATTTGCTTCAAAACAACTTAAATAAAATGATAAAAACCTTGTAAAAAATTACTTTTTAAAAATTTTTATCATTTTACTCGACTTGTATTAAAGCAAATGAATTTTTCATAATCGATATAAGTTACTGTTATGATAGTTCAACTTTTTGCAAAAAATAAGTCGGAAATATTGAAAAAAAAAATGCAAACTTTGATATTGCATATCTCCATAAATATTGGCATTAGGTCATGGTTGCTTGAACATTTTAGACTCATAACATAGGCAGCAATCTAATGGCCAAGTTTCTGCTGCTAGCTCTGGTACATTCTGTATATTAAGAATATAATATTTAAAATTAAAATACAATGTTAATAATTTGCTTGAATAAATATTAAATGTTGCATTAAATTCCTTTATAGTCTATAAATTCCTTATTTCTAGACTCTTTAACTGCTGCTCATGAAGGACAAAAAAGAAATCTGAACAGATTTAAAAAAAAAATATACACCAATGTTTACGTAAGCAAAGGAGGGGGAAGAGCTTTGCTTATTTTTGCTGACAAGGGGGAGGGAGAGATTAAAAAATTACTAAAATTCTGCTTACATAATACTTGAATGGCTCCTATGCGCTGAAGATGTAAGAAAAAAAAAAATCAGTCTGTAATAAATAATAACTGACGTAATATTTTTCTGATATGGAATACATTAGTACAAACAGTAACGATGAAGACCCTGTACTTGTAGGAGAATAAATACGTCACAACCAACGGGTCGCCACCTACGTTTATTTTAAATTGAACATTTACAATTTTACAGGAATTTCGATACACATATTTAAATGGAAATTTTGACCCAACAAGGTTATTTCGCATATAAATGTACTTGTGAATTTGTACCTATATTGTCATGGTCAGTGAGTCGTAGAAAATTTCTGCGAAATTCATCCGGCTTTATCAAATAATGAGGAACTTTCGCTCAGATCTTGCATGATAAGCGACGGCTTCGCTTCATCGGTCGCGTCCGAGCCCTGCCTGTTTCGCTCAACGCTGTGCCAGATGCCGTAGGTGAAATAGATTAACAGTCCTGAAAAAATGCGATCATTGATTCCTATTACGAGAAATTATTAAATAAAACATTTTAAGATTTCGCCAAATTTATTCTATTGACTTTTTTTTCAACACGAAATGATTTTGCACATTTAAATCACCACAAATATACAGTTTATTTTAGCCCGAATATAACTTTGGAGTATTTAATGATAAATACTGTATCCAACCAATTTATAGATTATATTAACTGAAATAAATAAGATTATTAATTTTAATTAATTAAAAACTTTGTATAAACCACTTGGAGTAACTTTATGCCTACCGGTTTCAATACCACTGTATCTTCGTCAGGGCAGACGCATACTAACTATCCATTATCCATTTTGGTAAACAATTTAATTATTGAACGGGGGCGTGGCCACAGATATGGTGGGGGTAATTGACGAGTAGACAAATGGGGAATATATCAAACAATGAATTATTCATGAAATTCAACTAGTTATTTATTATATTGGCTTTAGCGTTGAGGAATTTCTTGATTTCTAAGTTATCCAATCTAAGACCTCTATTATTTATGTGGAGAATCTCAATATCGTTTTCTTTTTTAATTGTGTGGCCTGTTTCCAAAAGGTGGTTCGAGAATTCTGACAAGTTATTATTATTTAGACATCTTTAGGAGAGTTCCAGTAGACCTAAAGTAATTTATACAAAGTTTTTAATTAAATAAAATTAATAATTACGTCCAACCGCAAAAAGTTAACTCTTTAAACATTAAAAATATAAATAAACTTCTTCAGATGAATTTTTCTGACGTAACCCAATAAAACGTTACCTGAAGCGATCCACACGGAAAATCTAATCCATGTCATAACATCGAGGCTCAGCATGAGGTACACATTTATGAGAATGCTGAGTCCCGGGAGCCAAGGGACAAAGGGAACCTGTAAAATAGAGCAAATCATAAATGACCTTCAGAACCGACTAATATTACTGAACCTACAGGACGAACCAATTTTTACCAACAGAACTTACAAGACCGATCACTTCTCATAAATACAAGACAGACCAACTCTCGTAAACAGTAAATTGACGGTGCTAATATTAGGTCCTTACATATGAAATTGGGGTTTTGCCGTACTGGCAAATTTGATCTCAAATATCTTCTCTTTGGTTAGGAATTCCAAATCCAAATTTATACAGCTATTTACTCATGTATTTGTGTTTTGAAAATTATAATTCATTTGTTTTTTCCTCAATTGTTTTTTTCTTTGCGTCACTCAGTTTACAAAATGAAAAACTTGAAATATCGCGTTATTTACGAGTACCAGTTCCACCGTGGTACCAGTGCTGCAGAAACGGCTCGAAGGATTAATGATGTGTATGGCGACGGTGCCGCAAAAGAAAACACAGTGCGTTTTTTGGTTCCAACGTTTTCGTTCTGGAAATTTCGACCTGCAGAACAAGCCCCGTGGACG
Organism: Agrypnia vestita; assembly: GCA_016648135.1. NCBI lineage: Eukaryota > Metazoa > Arthropoda > Insecta > Trichoptera > Phryganeidae > Agrypnia > Agrypnia vestita. The sequence continues at coordinate 43,283 of JADDOH010003903.1, forward strand.
GCCGGAGACCAAAGTTGGTAATGAAGAATTGAAGGCTATTGTGGAAGCGGATCCATCGCAAACCACATCCAAGTTAGCTGCAGGCTGCGGTGTTAGTGATAAAACTGTTTTAATCCACTTGAAGCAAATTGGTAAGGTGAAAAAGCTTGAATGGTGGGTACCTCACGAATTGAGTGAAGCAAATCAACAAACGCGCGTTGACTGCTGCGTTGCATTACTAAACCGGCACAATAATGAAGGGATTTTAAATCGAATCATTACCTGTGATGAAAAGTGGATCCTGTACGATAATCGGAAGCGCTCATCGCAATGGCTGAACCCTGCCGAACCAGCCAAACCATGCCCCAAGCGAAAATTGACTCCAAAAAAGTTACTTGTGAGCGTTTGGTGGACTAGTGCTGGTGTCGTTCACCACAGCTTTCTTAAATCTGGTCAGACGATTACGGCAGATGTCTATTGTCAGCAACTGCAAACCATGATGGAAAAGCTAGCTGCTAAACAACCGAGTCTGGTTAATCGCTCTAGGCCACTGCTGCTTCATGATAACGCTAGACCACACACTGCACAACAGACGGCTACCAAATTAGAGGAGCTTCAATTGGAATGTCTAAGACATCCACCGTACTCTCCGGACCTTGCCCCAACAGATTACCATTTTTTTCGAAATTTGGATAACTTCTTGCAAAGGAAAAAATTCAACTGCGATGGGGCAGTCCAAACCGCCTTCAAAGATTTTATTGATTCCCGTCCGAATGGTTTTTTTAGTAAAGGGATCGATGAACTACCTATGAGATGGCAAAAGTGCATAGATAGCAATGGTACATACTTTGATTAAATAAATATATTATAATAAAAAAAAATCGGCTTTATGTTCCTCCCATACTAATCGCCAATTTCATATGTAAGGACCTAATAGTTTGTACATAATGTAATTCTGGTATCAACTCTGATGTACGGAAGCGAAGCCTGGAGGTGGCAGAAGAGGAAAGAAAGTAGACTGAATTCAGCGGAGATGAGATCCCTTAGACGTATGTGTGGCAAATCCATTTAGGATAGAGTAAAGAATGAAGATATTATAATAGAATTAAAAAAGGATTGCTCAGATGGTTTGGGCATGTTGAGCGAATGAATGAGGAAAGAATGGTAAGAAAGATATATAACGCAAGTGTTGATGGCGCCAGAAAGAGAGAGCGTCCGTGGAAGACGTGGCATGGCCAGATTAAACAGATACTGTAAGACGGTCCCGTCAGAAACCTCAACAACCGGCGAGCTTGCAAGCGAAAATGTATGAATGTGGATGAGGCGACAGCTGTACATCAGGACAGAAGAGTGTGGCGCTTTACCCTCTCTGCCTACTGTGATGGTAAGTAAGTAAGTGATAGTTTGTTAATGGCAAACATTACAATGTATGCAAAAAAAGTTAATTAAAATTAAATAATTAACACTTTGTTTTGACCACAATTAATTTTTTTAAATTGTTTGTTAACATGTTTCGGGAGCGATGCTCCTTTCTTCAGGATAATAAATGTACTCAGCATATATGCCAGTACATTTACTACGACATTTTACAGAAAATAATGTCAAAAATATATATTTTTTTAAATGCAATCTTTGATGTCGCTCATCTCCGTAACTGTCGACATTTCACCCAAAGTGTAAAGAACATAAAAATGTTCTCAGGTTTTCACAGCCATTCAGAATCTTCCGTGTATAAACATCTCCGGCCGACGTTTTGGATCCCATTGCAGGGTCCATCATCAGGTGCACATCAGCCCTAATGATGGACCCTGCAATGGGATCCGAAACGTCGGCCAGAGAGGTCAGATATACACGGCAGAATATCACAGAAAACTACACACAGAAGATTGTAAAGATTCTATTCAAAATGAAGATGACTCCCCTGAAGTTTTTGCTACTAGCTACGAGACTATGTATTAATGTTTTATAATTCAATTTCAACTGAGTACAGATGAACAACGGAATTACGTACAGTGTTTAATAAAAATAAATAATAATCACCGCAAAGGAAAGCTTCTTTTCAGACACGGGCTGACGAGAGATAATGAAGAGTGTGGCAACCACTAAAAAGGCTGACAGCGTTGTCGGAAAAATTGCCGACACCTTCAATTCCGCCAGATCGTCAGCGTACACTTTTACACAGCCGGCCAAGGCGAAGCACCACAAGGCTGGAAATGAGAAAATAGACTTTGTCTTTAAAAAATTCAAACTGTCGTACATCCAGAGCAGGTTTCAAAACGTTACTAACAGTACACCGTCACCATCCACGTTACGATGTTGGAGCTGAGTTTTGTGGGATACTGGTGGTTGGCTCGGTTGACCAGCTGTCCCAGCAAGACCAGCGGAGTCACAGATACGCGGTCCTCTTCCTTCTTGTTGCTTGTTGATAAATTATACCTAAAATCAAATAATAAAAGTCAATGATTGGGAGCGTCTTACGTGGAACGTGAATAATATTGTAACGTTAGGAGACAAGTGAAAAAATTAAAATTTTATTCACCAAAGCCACTGGACACAAATTTATTTGAGCTTCTTTAATTCACACAATTGTCACTAATCACTTGACTGTGGAACACTTTACACTCGTTTTTTCTAGAATATGCGCACATCTGTTGGTCACTATTTGCTATAGAACGCCTGGAATGTACTCTCTTAATTTATTGTCACTGGTCACATTGAATCGCCACTTATCGCTTGTTTTCTGTGGGGTTGTCTCTGGTTTCGCCTCTGTTAAAACAACTGCGTAATTCATAACCGCTCGAGTTCCAGAAACTTCTCGCGTATTTTGGTGAATATGGGTTCTTCTGGAATATTCCAGTTGCCCGGGAACTTTCGATTATGTGCCATTCTCTTTGATTTCTATAATCCCCTGACAATATTTAATATTTAAACAATCATAATAAATAAAACCTTAATAAATGGTTATTATAGAAATAATACCTTAGAAGTAAAACACAAGAGGCCACCATGGAATAGGCCAGGAGAGTGCCGATAGACATCATGTTAACTAACTGATCAAGTTGGAAAATGGCAGCCATTGTACCTGAAATGAAAATGATCAAAATATTCCACACGCAAAATCATTGGTTATAAGATGTTCAAAATGTAACACTATCGACAAAATTAAAATAGCATAAAATAGGTGAAATGGACTTACAACTTTATCCAGAATACTGGATTTTATCCCGGGGGACATCATTAATCAAAATATGTATATTTTTCGTATGTGAGTAATATTTAAACTAAGGCCACTCGTGGTTGAAATTTGTCATTACCATAAACCAAAATAAATATTGACGTCGATAATGACATATCTACCAACGGCAGTATTAAAAATACAACTCACATGCGAAACGAGGTGTGCAAGTTAAACATATACAGGGTGTACCAGAGCTAGCAGCAGAAACTTAGCTGTGAGATTCCTGACTATGTTATGAGTCTAAAATGTTCAAGCAACCATTACCTAATATCAAAGTTTGCATTTCTTTTCAATATTTCTGGCTTATACTTTGTTAAAAGTTGAACTACCATTACAGTAACTTATATCAATTATGAAAAATTCATTTTCTTCAATACAACTTAAATAAAATGATAAAAACAATGTAAAAAATAACTTTTTTTTTTATTTTTTTTTTATCATTTTATTCGATTTGTGTTAAAGCGAATGAATTTTTTCATAATCGATATAAGTTACTGTAAATAATAGTTCAACTTTTTGCAAAAAATAAATAAGAAATATTGAAAAAAAAATACAAAATTTGATATTGCATATCTCCATAACTATTGTTATTAGGCCATGCTTGCTTAAACATTTTAGACTCATAACATGGACAGGAAGCTACCGGCAATGTTTCTGCTGCTAACTCTGGTACACCCTGTATACAACTCCCAAAAATTTTATAGATGTGGTAGTCTATCATGGGTGAAATTGGTGAAAGTTACGTTGTGTGAAGCGATCACCTAAGCCAGCTGTGTGTATGAACACCCAAAAAGACTTCAATACCTACTTTCCCATATAAAAAATATCTTTGGCTCTATGAGACATCTATAATATATATCTTGATTTAAAACTTTATCGTATGAGTACATCACTGAAAACCAGTAGCAATTATTCTAAACATGAGCTTGAGTAGCGTGCCACCAATACTTAGCCGAAGTAACATTGTGTCTAATTTTAAATAACCAGCTATAGACAGATCAAGCCTCTGTTAAATCTTCGGAGTGGCGTTGCATTATGTAGTAAGTTTAAATGTAATAGTTTCCTAACCTGTAAACAATCCAGCGACCAGCGTACCCACCAGAGGAGTTTGAAATCTTCCGTTGATATTCCCCATGAACTGGAACATTAATCCGTCAGAGGCCATGGCGTAAATAATGCGCGGCAAAGGGAACATGGCGCCCAATAAACTGAAACAAATGAAAGCACTCTCATATATGGGATTTACGAATCTGAGGCTCAATCCTAGAGCCACCAAACGTGGCTTTATTTTGCAGCTGTTATCACTTCAAAATAATGAAAATGAATTTCAATAAGGATAATAAAGAAGGTAAAAAAAAAAGATTAAGTGATTGTACCTACAAATATCAAATGTGTCAAAATAGGAATGTATATAATCCAGTTTTATAGTCTATGTGTCGGGGACAAAAATAAATAAAAATTCCAATACATATTTATATTGGGGTTGTCCAAACCTTAGGCGACCCGAGGACGTACTAAAAAAACCAACCTAAAGGCATCTCCCAAAAATACACACTGTATTATGTACAGTTGAAAAATATTTATATATTTAATATATAAAAAATAAATAAATTATTATGAAGCGGGTAACAGAGGGGCCGCGGAATGTCGTATCATGGGCTGTGTCTTGGACAGTTCTCATTTATATATAACGGAGAATACATATTATGATAGATTAAAATATTTTTACGAGTCTAAAAACAATGGTAACTACGCATTATCAAAATTTCTCAAACATTCTTCATGAATCTAGAATGAAGAAACCATAATCACTAGAAATATGGAGAAAATGGTGGAACAATCAGAACCCAACATTTACCTACATAAGCGAACCTGGAAATAAAATTTTAATTAATTTACAATATTTAATTTTCCTCTTGCAACAACGATTCAGTGACAATACGTAAAATGGTGCTAGAAATATTGCCGGAAAAATATTTATTTTTAATTTATCTCCTAGGAATTATAATTACACACACACACACACACAGAGAGAGAGGGAACGTCTCGGCACATAGTACAATTTAAAAAAAACATTTTGACATAAAACAGTGGGCCCGCGGTAATCCGACAAACGTTTTGCAGGGCGATGTCGGATTATCGAATTTGTCAGATTATAGAGTACTGCCTAAGATCCTCTATAGTCCGGAATTTTTTACAAACGAGTACCTTGTAATCCGACAAATTAGAGATCCAATGATAAGGTTTTATATGTTACACTCTGAAGTACAAATCATACTTCATTATTTATGTCAAATTTAGTAAATTAAACAACACAATAGAGAGCTTATGTTTTATTATAAAATTAACGTCATTAATGCTATAGAATTTACAAAAAATAATAACTTCACATTAGGAAATAATTGTGTACATACTACTAAAATAATCAAAAATGATGAATAGAAATCATAATATGAATGTCGGATTACAGGGGGGGCCGAATTACCGCGGGTCCACTGTATATCTAAGTAGCAAAAGTAAAATGATTTTAAAAAAAAATTAAAAATAGATTGAGACTACGTAAATACATCAGGGAAAGTATCAAGAAAATTACAATTATTACGGTTTGCACAATTACTGTATTCACCCTGCTACTTGTAAAAAGGCTAATGAGAGAATCTCAAAAATTTGTGTTGTCCTTTCTACTGTGTGAGAGACCACACAGTGCAGTTGTACTCGACCTGACTCCTCACTAATGTTGTGAATTTTAGCGTGTCGAGGTTCCTAAAATCTTTGCCACCCCCTTCCTGAAATCTTAGAAATTTTATCAATATGACGTATAAAACTATGTTTTGAATGGAAAGTAAAATCTAGATCTGCAATTATGGAAACCGACGATGGACTCGGATTATTAATGGGAAGAGACTTACCTGGAGCAAAGGCCGCACATGGCACCGACGCTGACTATGTACTTGGCAACGTTCCACCCCAAGGCATTGTACACATGAGGCAGAGGGGCATTTCCATCCTTTAAATGAAATATATATTTTTACAGAGCTTTTGAGGTGGCAACATTTTCAGCCAAACATTAAATGTCTTTTCTTAATACATTAAAACCCCGATAATTAAAAATTTGCCATAATTCGAAATTTTTCAAACCCACAAGTCCCAAAATATTAACTTCACAGTAGTTTAACCCCGATAATTCGAAAACCCCGGTAATTTATAATTCGAAAAATATTTAGCCCCTTGCGCCGTAAATCAATACATTTTAGTTCACATAATTCTAAATTGTCAATATCGGGTACAGGTCGGTTAACTAAAGTTGGCATGTACAACATATTCACACATTTACCCGCACGAGCACACGGGGTGACGTTGCACTGCATATGCATCTAGAAAAATCTGTGTCCCTCTCGCACGTGACCAAGCTTATGAGCGTGACAGAGACTGTTATTGCTTTGTTTTTACTACTATTACGAAATGCAGCGTGATGTTTTGTTTAATTCCTTGTTCGATTTAAGTGGTGTAGAAAAATTAGTTTTGTGATTCTGATTAGAAGAAATAATGTAACAAAACATGTAGATATTACATTTCTTACAATATTCTATAGTTTTTTATTTTGTACACAACCCACCAAATTGATTCGTAGATTTTAAAAACAGTGGTTTTAAATGCAATGTTTTTAATTGGTTAAAATAATATAAAATGATTTTTTTATACAGCTGTACAATAAAATTGCATTGGTGTAAGTACTGTGTACGTGCCAGCTTTAGATAACAGACCTGTACTTAAATAATATAAATGTCGCAATCTTTGTATTAGCACAATAAATATTGCATTTTCAGAATGATTTCTGAAGTATGCAAAACTTTTTCAAAAAATTAATGATCTTTTTCATGACTTTTACGAATTGTGGCGAATTTCGCAATCGCATCGCGATTTTTATCTATTTTTTGTACCTGCAATTTCGAATTAACGAGGTTCTACTATATATTCATTTGAAGATGTGAGGAAACTCAATTTGAATGTACCTGTAAATAATATGGAAGCATTAAGGTCAAAACTGAAGAAACCCCAAAGTAGGCCAGGAAGATGATGAGAAGAGAGGCGACCACCGCAATGGGGATGGACTTCTGCGGTGTCTTTGCCTCCTCCCCTGCCGTGGCAACACAATCAAACCCGATAAAGCCGTAGAAGCAGGCTGCAGCGCCGCGGATGATGCCAGCAACACCGTACGGAGCGAAACCACCGTCGCCAAACCCCTTGGGGACCTGCTCAGGCGTCAGTCGCCAATTCTTGGTGTCCGCTGAAAAACAACATTGAAATTGTCAGCGGGTTCGGATTTGGGGCCTCTCTGGTCCGTGGAGGCTAATTCTCACAAAGTCTTATAATAATATTACATATATTCTTAGGATTACATCTCATTTTTTTTCAGCATTGCCGTAACAAAAAACTAATTACTAAAACTGAAATGACTAATTAAACTAAGACAGACGTTCTAAGTAACTAATTGTTCCATAAGGTTTCTTGATTGAACAAAAGATAAATAATTAACATATGCTCTTAAATACAAAATTCAACCAAAATTAAAAACAAGCACTCGTCTATTTTGATATGTAATTAATTAAGATAATACTAACTGAACAACAACTAATCTGGCTTTTGTGGTTAATATCTGTTGGTTAATGTGGTTAATATCCGCTTTGACAAAAAAGATTGGGCAATTCAAGTTAAATATAATTGTACAGCAGTTAAGAAATCGGCCATTGCCGATTCCTTGCTGCTAGACCCTGCAGGAGTCTGCACCAGCTGCTGTGCAGCCAATAGAGGCCATGAAGCGGTGAATGGCAGTCACTGCACGATTGTAAAATTCTTTCTCTTTTGATAAAAATGCTTTTAAAACACACAAACACGTTTTCCAAATCAGTTATCAATTGTCAAATTGACACTCTTTTCCGTATTCAAACACGTCACCCTGTATTCTTGTCCTAGCAATGTAACGCTTTTGCTTCTAATCCCCTCATATGAAGTATTTCTTCATTCTGCATTCACTCTTTGCTTCTGTCACACTTCTTTTTAGTCATATACTTCTTAGTACTCCGAGTAGCGGGGACGTGCAGTGGGAACATCGCAGCATGACTTTTAGGTAACCAATTATTTGGAAAAAAAAATCGGAATACAACAAATATTTCTGTCACAATTGTTATCATAGTATTCATATTTTGATATATCATAAATAAATGTAGCATAAATATTTGATTTCTATTTATTTTCCAAAATATACACAAAAAAGTCATGCTTCAATGTTCCGACTGCACGCGCCTGCCGAATAATATTCCTACTTCGAAGACTTGTTATGTTTGACACTATTTTGAAGCCTGTGTCTTGAAACATTTGGTTTGTTTTCAGTTTGATACATTACAACCTAGAAACATGTGCTCGCTTGAAATTCAATATCAATGTAGTTGCCATCAGAAAAAATAAATATCTGTACATCTTGCTTGTTATTTTTTTTATACGATTTCATTATATTTAACTGGCAATGGCATTTTTATTGCAATTATAGTAAATATAGATTTAAACAATTACATTAAAAATATTAATGTATTTATTATGATAACCTACTGATAACTGTTAACCAAAAACATAGTGAGATAATTTATAAGTCTTCGTAAACAATAGTAACCACAAAGAACTAAAGATAAAAAACGAATAACCAAATAAGGGAACATACCTTTAAGAGATCCAGAAATGATGACGAAGAGGACAACGCACAAGTTGACGACTGTGAAGATATTATTGAAACGAGAAGATTCTTTGGCTCCGAAAGCCAGGGCAACTAAAACACAGATAAAATGAGGCGATGACTAACAGGAAGCTTACAGGAGGGTGTTGCTTTGAATTTATATGCTGTACCATTATCTAAAATATACCTGAGAACACCATGGTGATGGTGAATGCAAAGAAGTCCGGATACGGCGACATGTAAGAGAGTTGTATGGGCATGGTGGCCTGCAAATGGGAAGACATGGTGTTGTTCAGTAAGGAGTCCAAATACTGACTGAGACCGCGCACGACGCTCGCCGAACCTGAAATGTCAAAATGATCAGTTTATAAGGTGATGAAAAATTTAAGCATATGCATATTATCATAAATTACGGACTAAGCAGTCATGGTCTAACTTTTCAGTCATACTTAGACAATAAAAATTTTACAATTGAGAATATTAATTAAATTAAGAATTAAAAACGATAGCAAACAAAAAACAAATGGAAGATTGTAAGGATCAAAGGGAAAATTTATTTGAAATGTGTAACATCTTACCAATACGAAAACAGCTATATTATAAATTGACTCTAGAGTTTACACAGTTGAAATGTTCAAAACACAAATACGGCACAGATATATGACAAGACAAAAAATTAGAAACAAAAAAATCTAACTTTTACAGAGACCAGACAAAAAATACATAGTACTGAGACTATTCAACAAAATATCGGATGGACTAAAAAACGAAATAGGACAAAAAATTTTTAAAAAAATTTTAAGTGAAATGTGATTATTGTATTATGTATAACAATATGATTGTGTGAGTATGCATATTGTTCCTACAAACTGTATATACAGTTTCGTAGATGTCTTAAAATAATATTGATACATATTAAATAAAAAAACAAATAATAATAAAAAAATTAAAAATTAAAACCACAAAGGCGGTTTTAAAGCTATTGAATGAACGTAAAAGTCTTTCATTGTGAATAACACTGCCAACCATCTGATTTCTGGACATTGAAAAGTTTACCACCATCTGATCCATCAATCATCCGATCTTTTAGAAGAAAAATCTTTTCAAAACAATACGGTATTTCAGGTGCATGCAGTGCGAGTTGTATGTAAACACATATTTTGAAAAAAAACAAAATGAAATATTTATTCGACAGACCATTATGATACGAGGTGTTCTCAAGACACCTTTAGTCGGCAAAAACACATTTATTCATACACACTATTCTAACTCTAATCTCCTACAAAGTAGTCCCATTGTTGGCAACACTTCTGGAACGCCTCTTTTGAAATGGTGTTCAGATGCATCATCGCATAATGTCTTCTCTAGATTCGGGTCCCGGGTAAAATCGGGTCCCTTTCACCGGCATTTTTAACTTGGGAAATGGTCAAAAATCACACGGAGCCAAGGTTTCTTACTTTGGCTTATTGAGGGCCTACCAGGACACGGTTCGCTGTCAACTGATGTGAGGCCACGATCGAAGAGATTGTACCATTCCTTTATCTGTGAGATACTCGTAGTATGGTCCCCGATAGCCTGTTGGATCTTGCAAATTCTTTCATTTGGGTATCACCAAATTTTGGCAAATTTTAATGTAAGCTGACTTTTCACAACAATTGAAAATCCGACGGGTGCTAACACACTTCTTCACCCAGAGGCGGATTGCCAGCGACTGACATTTTCTGCGGGCGGAAAAAAATTCTACACATATCCACTAAATGATACCTCTTGTGCTTTTGGGCAGAAAAATAAAAGTTCACTAAAAGCAAGTTCAATAAAAGAACACACCTTGTATTAAACTCAATGATGAATCATATACAGTTAAAACCCCACTGATTTGAACCCCGATAATTCGCCATAATTCAAAAATTTTAAAACCCACAATTCCCAAAATGTTAATTTAATAGTAAATTAAGCCTGATTATTCAAAAATCCCGGTAATTCGTAATTTGATATAATTTTTAGTCCCTCAATCCATTTTAGTTTCCATAATTCAACATTTTTTGGAAATTTGACAAAATTGAAAAAATATTTAGATTTTTTCGCAAGTGAGAACAACAAATATGTGAATATTGGATACTTTAGTAATAGAAATGCCGCGATCTTTGTATTAGCATAATAAATATTGCGCTTTTGAAATAACTTCTTGAAATATGCAAAAATACAGACGTTTTTCATAAAATTTATGGCTTTCTTCATGAGTTTTTTGGTGAATTTCGTAAATTTGAAATTCACCAAAAATTGTAAATTTTTCACAATTTTTAGTGAATTTCGCAATCGTACCGCAATTAAATTTTTTTTTGTACCTTGAATTTCGAATTAACGGGGTTACGCATAAATCAAAATGTTTTTTGGGTCCCTTGAATTTCGAATTAACGAGGTTTTGCTGTAAAAAAGATTGAATCTAAAAAAGGATTTAACTATTTTCCAGGATGTTTGTAGAACTCCATAATCTGTTGTATTTTTTTAAACTGGCAATGGAAATGTTGTGCACTGCATGCTTGGTTTTTGGTGCAATTATAATAAAGATTAAAAAATCATTTTCATTAGAATCACTTAAAATCGTGTTAAAAAATTATGAATTACTCAAAATTCCCATTAAATAATGTTGTCTCTGTCATTTTATGCGTACAATTTATATACCGTACTACAGATATAAATACAAGTTGTTGAGTTAAATTATTAGATGGCTAATGCCCTCATAAGGCGAAGTGCATATCAAGAAAAAAAGCAAGTATTTTGTTTCCATATTTGCAAAAAAAAAACTATAATAATAAGTGGGCGTTACATAATCATAATTGTAATTTGTAATACAGCACAATGTATGCTGAGGTAACTTGATATAAAAGAGCTGACTCACCTATAACGTATTCCAATATGAGATTCCATCCTATAATGAAAGCGATAAATTCTCCAACACAGACATAACTGTAGATGTAAGCCGATCCCGCTTTCGGCACCCGAGCTCCAAACTCAGCGTAGCAGAGGCCTGAAAATCAAACTACAATCAGTACAACACAAATATTTATTAAATTAATAATATTTATCGAGAAGTGTATCGTTAGGATAATTTAACGAGGGCCTGGCTCGTGTTGTTGAATTTGAACTGTTTCTGTATAAAATATATTCCTTAAATCTGCAATAAATCTTATTCAAAATCTTCATCCAGCTCGTCTTTAAATAGTGAATCTATGGCCACCTCAATACACTTCCGTCCTTCTACGATACTAGCAAAGCGTATTGTAGCATCACGTGGCGTGTTGTAAATGTGCACAATTCATATCAAGTGTCGACACGTCACGTCGTGTCGCGTTTTGGTAGTATGTTTCAACCTTAATTATTATATCTATTTGTTTAATTTTATATATGTAGGTACTTCACACCTCTATTTTTCTAATTTATATCACTGTAATTTTTAGTTATGCAATGTTACTACTCTTTTTAAATATCTTGTATATACTATAATTTAAAAGGTGCTCGTTATACCGGATATTGTAATAAATAAATATATTTTTAACTCTTTTTTATTTTATTATTTATTAGAGACACTAGCAGGATAATAGGTACATAATACTCTTATAATAAAACATTATTATAAATGAAGACTGTGCCCATTATCCCAATTACAAGTGTCTTCGGCACGCTCTAGTAACATGTATTTTTGCATTTAAGTATATTTTACATGTACATTTATGTGTATTGTAAGTGTTTGAATGTAGTGCGATTAGTATTTAATAAATAATGGATCTATAGGTTCAGGTCATCGTCTAGAAAATGGATGTTGTGTATGAGTAAGTTTTTGAACGATGATAAGGTATCTGCAATCAATGTTAGGGACAGCACAATACATATTATATGTGCAACACAATCTTGTGATGGGAGAAAAGTAACCAACATTATTATATATTAAAGAACAGAATAGAGCATTGAGGAATGTGCACAATGTACACGAACAAGCGTAGCGACAACGGCGTCGAACCTGCAAATATAGAAGCGATGGCGGCGATCAGGAACGATATGATGACAGCCGGGCCAGCGTGAAACTTGCTGACATTTCCTGCCAACACGTACACCCCCACCCCTAGAGTGCTGCCCACGCCCAGCGCGGTGAGGTCCACGGTGGTGAGACATCGCGCCAGACGTCCGTCCGTCAGCACGGTGGGAGAAATTGGCTTCTTGCGGGAGAAAGTGTGGTACGTGGTCTTGGCAAAGTTTCGCACACTCGCAACTGTAATATAAACATAGAGAGTACATATTTCGAACTGAGAAGAATGTTCGCAACAAAACACAATGAGAGATAAATTATACCAAATAGTATCTGTCTACCAGGAAACTATTTCATTATTAAAGTGAGAGTCGAACCTCTGCAAGTCCATCTATTTGATACTCGAACATTTGGAATGGCACAGTATGACAATCTCAAAACTTTTAAAAAACTAACCCATTAAACCAAGTTTTTATTATACCCCCTTTCTCATTGAAACAAGTTTCGCGCCTACTCCACGCGTCGGGCTCGAAAATTAAACAATATACATATAAATCGTTAAAATTTCGGAAAATCCAAAATTATACTATAATTATTTAAAAAATTTAAACGAAAATTTGTTAGATAATTTTTATCGTAGCCACGAGTCTACCTGCAAAGTTTCAGCTCGATTGGATCACGGGAAAAGGGTTAAAAATCGATCCAAAGTTTTTTTGGCAGACAAGCCGACAAGCAGTTAGGAGTTAAAAGAAAGGGAGTAAAAAGGACTCTATCGTAATAAAGAAAAATGTTAAAAAATATATTTAATATAGCAACATTAACCATGTCTATTACTTTATATAAGAATACAAAGAACACAAATATCAACAATAACATTATACATACACATCTACTATTATATTAAATATGTTAAATTGTATCCGAATAGAACTTAATAAAAAAAAAATTATTCAAATTTTTTATAGCAACATTGTAAAACTTTGATAAAATATCAAAATATTAAAATTTTTGTACATCAACTTGATTGCAAAATCAACCATTCATGTGCAAGTAATAAATGTAATGATAAACGCTTATCGCTGAGAAGCATACTTTATAACATTGCCAGAGTTTCTATAAAATTTTGCACAGATAGTGGGTAAATAAACTTACATTTGAATGGATAAAGTAGATTCATGCTGAACAAATTTTATATTGCGTGCGTACGTAAACGCTTGCGTACGTAAATGCCGACAACTGAGTCAATTAACACCCAGCTGTAGTGTAGCTGGAGATTGATCGGGAGATAGAAATTATATTAATCAACCCACCACAACGCACAAAGCCGAGACTGAATTTATTTCTGTGATTGATCAAATCAAACATGTGATATGATGCTGCTAATCATAGACAGGGGGAGACATGCCCGAATTATTACTTTAAAAAAGAATAACTTCTCATATTATCTAGTATCAAGTTGTATGAAATATATGTTCTAGTTGTATAAAATATAAATTAATAAAAATAATTAGTTTTTTATTTAATGATGACAAAAAAAAAACTTGTGAAAAATTATGCACATTCTTAAATGGTTTATTTTTATAAATAAGTTATTATTTCATACCATGATTTCTTTGCATAGTAATAAATTCATTTCAATTAATTTTAGAAAATATTTTGCTACAAAAAATATGGATTATCTGAGACAATCCAACTTACTAACATATTTTGGAAAAGTTATTTTTTAAATAAAGATGACATGGAATATGAGCAATATCAAAATTATTACTATTTTCAAGCCAACTAACTCCTTGTAATATGAAATAGAACTAACTTGACTGCTCGGCCACTAAAGGCATGTTATTTGCTCAGCAGTAATAGTCATTAATAGTCAGCAAATGCACAGATTTTTGCTTTAAAAAGGCCTTTATAATGCCTTTAAAGAGGATAAATGTTGTATCAACAAATCCAAATAAAATGCAAGTCAGCATTGATTTAATAGAGCCCAGATCCGAGTGACAAGATTGGACTAAAACAAGGTTTATTAAACACAATTGCTACACATTGTTGGCACGGAGAGGCTGCCACATTTAATTGGGTGTTCATCTAATGAACGTCTAGTTTATTGGATGCTGTCGATGCGGGTGTGTGAGTCAATTGATTTTTAAGTGTCCTGTTAGACATACAGAATCATCAGTCTATAAGAGTCAGGTCAGACTGCGTGTGTACCAGTGGTGTGCAATAGATATAAACTTAGGTCATGTTATTTTTTTTTTATTCGATCATCCAACAGGGAGACCTAATTGCTTGGTAAGACAAAATACAGAAAAAATAGTTAAATGTCTCCCACAATTAAAGGATGACACAGATAAGACATAATTATAGACAAGTCAATTTGATATGAGTGACAGATAAAACAATTTTTAAATTAACCGATTGTTTCTAATTTAACATTAACATAAACATAAAAGGGTTCGTAATGTATATAATGCACATGGTCAGGGAGGGGGACGAGTTTCTAATATCTACCTCACCATATGCAGTGACGTACAAGATATCCTATAGAAAGTATCTGGAATACAAAATTCAAGATACTTTAAAATTAAGTATTTCAAATACCAGATACAAAAAACTTTCTGGAATGGTATCTGAAATACTAGATACGAAATACGTATCTTCCAAATACTTTTTAAAGATAAAATCCTTTTGTAAGAAAACACATTTTATTAAATGTAAGATTATTTTTTTACGTGAATTATTTACGAATAAATCGCGTTGATCGCGCAAATGTGACAAAAAAAAGATTATATTTTTAAGGTTTTTACCAGTTCTTCAAACATTTTGTCGCTCATTTTTCTTCGATGAGGTGTCATTATAGGTACATGCGAAAAAATAAAATATTATATTTTTAAGGTTTTAATTGAGACTTAGACAAGTAAAACCAGTTCGTCAAACATTTTATCGCTCATTTTTCTTCGATGAGGTCTCATTATAGGTACATGTGACAAAATAAAATCTTTTGTTTTTAAGTATTTAGTATTTACAAAATATTAAGATACCAAAAGAATGTATCTAAATACAAGATACAGTAGCCGGCAAACATCTTGAAATTTTACAGCGTAGTGGGGAGAAGTTTGCACATGTACCATTCCACCAAAGAGACCCAAATTTTGTCTTCTGCGCATTCCCCTACTACGTCAAAAAATTTCAAGAAGTTTGCCGGCAACTGTACAAGATGAATATTCAAAAAAGTACTTCAGATACAAGATGAAAATAAGTATTTTGTATCTTGTATCTGTATTTCAAATACTTGTATCTTAGATAAGTCACATCTCTGACCATATGACGATACTCTTCATGTTTAGTATTAAAAATATCTATCAAATTCAAAAGATAATTATAATCTGAGCATATGCGTGGGATGGGGGAGGATTTCCTATTATTTGCTTAAGAGAGAACTAAGACTAAGGTAATTTTGTGTCATAAATAAAGTTGATTAAATAAATATTAATGTTTTAATCCGTCGTAAAATGTACAAATGGTTTGTGACATGGTTACTCGAAATTAAGGTTATTGAGCTAGGGTTAAATGTATAGAACCATGATGTGCAAAACTGAACTGTCACAAACAAAAAAGCCGGCAAATCTATCATACCAGTGGCATGAAATTGATTTTAACGTAGAAAATAGCATAATCCAAGAATATGGTCATCGTAATAGTCAAGATTAATGCAAAAGTTATACATTGCAGATATTAATATAGCTTAATATGGAGTATGTGTGAGAGAGAAACACCAGAATAAATACTTGCATTAGTTCTTCCTGATATTGCGAGGATTGAAACCATTTTCAAAAACAGTCTCCAGTCGTCCAATGACCTGGTGAATTTTACAAATAAAAATTTAACACACATACCATCTCTAAAAACAGCTCGGAGGCTCGTAGTGTCAGAGGAATCTTCTGTCTTCACGGAGGAATAACTAATATACCTTGAGGCTTCCCCAACGGATACCATTTTAAAACATGAAACTTTCACAGTATCTTCATACACAATCCTGTATTTTATCTAACCTAGATATTATTTAAAAACCTGACCGCAAACTTTTAACCTATTAAAACATTTAATACAAAACTGTTACTATTACTAAAGATAAATAAGGCTTGTTTTAAAATTTTAACAGGAAAGCGTATCGTGTTTCAAAAGTATTTATAGGTGAAAGTCAAAGTTTTCATTTAAAAAACAGGTAAAGAGCAACCTCCCGGCGTAAAACGTGTCAAAATTAATTCGATTTTTTCCGCGCTACGTACTATATAGCATAGAAAAGAGCTATGGAAACTGCGGCTTGACACATGACGCAATTTTCAGTATTTATTTCCCATAGGGCGGTCGGTTTGAATTGGTTTGAATCTTGAATAATTCGAATGTGTTGAGTCATTGAAATAGGTAGGTACTCTCGTATGTGTGCTTTTTGTGCTTTTTTATTTCTGAGATAATGATATTCTAGAGAGGAGAAACGCCGCAGAACTCTAATTTTATTACCACGAGTAATACCTACCAATATTCAATTCGTTCCGTTCGTTCTCTTGAGTCGACTCGTCATTTAAAGAAAATAAATATTTTAAAAGGTTATAGCTTATATTTTTTTTATAAGACTAGCGCTTAGCTTAGTTTCAAAAATAGAAGGAATATAAATTACGTAATTAAATCCACCTACACAACTCTTATTCTTTTTTTGATATTTTACTCATATGGTTTTTACGAAATCACTACAGTGCAGAAATATATGTTTGCCTCGCCCATACCGGTGTCACTTCGAGTCTTATGCGCATGCCTGAGAATTAGCGCCAATTTACATCCAATCAGCGCCGCCACAAGAGATAAATGAGAGTCACGACGCTAGCGCACAACAGGTCAAGTAACAGCAATGGGATAAAAGTAGCATTTTCTGCCCCGCTTAGTCCGTGACACCTCCACTTATGGGTATTATCAATATAGGAGTATTACATACGTTTGATATTATAGATGTCTCATAGAGACGAGATTATATATTTTTATGGGAAAGGAGGTACGGAAGTCTTTGGGTGTTCATAGAGCTTACGACCTATCGTACGGCTGACTTAAGTGATCACTTTACACAATGTAACGTTCACCATTCCACCCACGATTGAACCGTCAAGGACACGAGGCAAATTCATCATTACTAAGTTTCAGGGAGCAGGATACCGTTAGTCCCTGGTGTGGTGGGATGCTCAGTACCAAATTAAAGCCCACAGGGGTAACAAAGAGAAATAGTGTCAGTATAATCCTTGTCATATGCCAGCGACGACCCACTAATTCTGATATGTTATCAGTTTCTCCACACTGGTCATTTTAGATGATTAGTACTACTTCCGACCTTATAGGCTTCCAGCATGTCCCAGCATTTAGTTAATTAATATTAATAATTATGTCTAACCACAAAGTTAAAAATAAACTAATTCCTGCTGTTATGTACAGGACTCTGGTGTGATAAGAAACTGTAGAGGGTGTGGATCGCCGGTCACGCTCTATATCCCGACAATAAGGGTGGAAACATCTGAATGATTGCAGTAAAATAGACACTAAGTACCAAAATTTCATTTTTCAAACTAAGTATGCAGCTTGGTTCTGTATGACACCGCCACTATCCCCAGTAATGCATTATGTCCCTGCAATGTTGCATTTAGCCATTATGCTTGTTTGAATATCGCGACTTCGCTAAGTACCACGGCATATTATTTTAAAAACCGCATTAAGTGCCATGGTCCGCTAACTTCAGATTGTATGAAAATGGCTGACCAAGTAGGGTACGCGTCGTGTGAGCTCCCCATACAAACAACAAGGAAAATGTATTATAAATAATATAATACAAATAAAATAAGAAAAACACAGGGCCTGGAATATACATCAATAACTCAGAATATCATTCCAGCAAAAAATCCACCAGTAAATGAGATATGATTTATTTTGTTATTTGAAATTAACATTCATCCCGGTATTTTTTTACGGACAAGGGATACTGTTTGAATATACTCGGGGTACTTACAGTCGCCGGCAAACTTCTTGAAATTTTTTGGCGTAGTGGGGGAATGCGCAGAAGACAAGATTTGGGTCTCGTTGATGGAATGGTACATGCACAAACTTCCCCCCACTACGCCGAAAAATTTCAAGATGCTACTGTACCGGCTACTGTACCTCTTGTTAAACTACACAGACGTTGGACTTATTGCCTGCCCAATATAAATTGGCGTGCGGCGAGTTTGGAACTAAAACCCGCCCCGCCCGCACCCGGCGGTAACCCCTCGCCCTGTCATTCAGTTCATTCTCGTCTTTGAGCGCGAGCTGTGTCATCTTGATTACCAATATACACTGAATTATTATGTCCAAACAGTCCGGGATGGTGCAAGAACAATTGCCAATGAAGTATTAAAGTTTTGCTGGTACGCACAGGGCCATACCAAGTTCGAAATAACTATTAATAAATTCCCAAAATATTTTAAAACCCGAGCGGCTAAAAAACCGAATTTAAAAATAGCTATATATAGGGTGGGTCTCCGTGTTACGGTGGGAAAAATTCAGTAGAAATTTATAATATTTTAAGCACAAAGGTTAATTCGAAAGCAACAACAAAAAACACTTTTTCAGGAATTTAAATTAAAAATAAAAGACACTTTATTTAGCAAAAAACGATTCCGCGGACCGGCAGCGTAACAAGGTAAAAGTAATTTCGGCGAACTGAGGATGCTGAGTCTGCGGAATCTTCCTTTATTTATACTTAAAATCTAGACACAGCGGGAAATCAACGGTCAAAATGGGATTAGTAAGGGAGGGGAGAGACATCTCGAGAATACCCAGTGGCGGATGGTGGTCAGCGCAGCATTCCCGAGCGGATCATACCGTGCCGGCCCATCCTCTAGACGGACTATTTTGCCCGCCTAGCCAAATTATCTCCCGAACGGGGAGGTGTACATATGTAAATGTTACGTCAAATTGAACGCCTGGCACATCTGCATGTGAATTTAATTAGTACCAATGTGTCCGGATGTGTCGGCGTTCATAAATCGCCTCAAAAAAGGCCGATTCCTATCTCTCGATGTATCTCCTTCCAAACTAATCCGATTCTTTATTTTATAACGAATTCTGACAGGAAATGACATGCCAGGTTTTGTGCACTTTTTCTGAGTTCATCTCGTGAACTTTCTGATTTTACGGCGTTGCAAACTTTCCACGCGCCGCGTACGTCTGGTCCATAAACCAGCGGCCCCCGCCAGGCGCCGGCTTGTCGCGTTCAAACGTCGGCCTGCCCGACCATTTTAACGGCCTTTCAAATCTGCTGCGCAGTTATCTGAAAACTGGCAAAAAACATATTTTTGCTATTTAATTTAATCCGCGAGATCGGCCGTCATCCTCCACAGTGAGATACGTTTATTTCCGAATCTCGCGGATGTCCTAATAATGCACAAAACCTTATATCTCCAGTCAGGATTCGTCAGTAATAAGACCGCTAATTCCACTCATTTTATTTACAATAAAAAATTACAAATTACATATAGAATAAAATTACAAAAAATTCTTAAAACTATTCAAGTTGTCGAGGCCTCGACGCGAGTATAAGAAATATTATAAAGTAAATGCATAAATGTTCAAAAAATTTAAACCTTACGGTAACAATTACACATACACACACACGGCCATATATTGTTATTTTTAATAAAATTTAAAAAATTCAATTTTATGCCGCTGGATTGATCGTGTGCGAAACATTTGCGAAGCTGAAAAAGCAAATAATAGACCGATATTACAGTTTGACAGATAGAGCGGCCGCCGCAGAGCGCGCTGTTACCCGACCAAATTTCTATTGAAGGCTCTGACACTGGTCACCGGACATTCAGTACATTATGTATTGTGTGATAAATTTACACCCTGGCAACTTCTGTTACGCGACAGTGACGCCCTTCTTCGCACGCCAAGTTATAGTGGTACGTCTATACTCGGGAGTAGTTTGAAATGCATATTTCGCAAATTAATTACAGGAAACACAGAAAACTTTTTCTTCTAATTTTTATGTAGAAAAGACAGGTAGGATGTATAGTATAGATTTTTCAAAAAAAAAACTTATCTTGTTTTCCTCGGCTTGTCGATCATGGTGCTTAGTGCGTAATTTGATTCAATCATTTATGTGAGGACCTTTCTTTAATATTGTAAACGGTGCGTAGCCCAATAGAGCAGCAGAGCAGAAGACCAGACCTGAGAATTATCCACTCCAGGCGCCGACACTCGCCTGCAGCAGCGGCAGAAAGCCCTTTTCAGGGCGACCAGGGCCAGTGTTGGTCAAGCTGGAACTCCATTGGATGATATTGTTTTTTACCACATTTTTAAATTCTTTATATTAGTTTCGCCGGCGTACGTAAGTACGTGTGTGTGGAAATTAAAAAAAGTAACCCATAAAAACCAAGTTTTTATTATACTCCCTTTCTCATTTACTAGTGGAAACTGGTTTGGCGCTTAACCTACGCGTTGGGCTTCGGTCGAGCGACGCTACGAAAGGGAGTAATAAAAAATTTCCAAAAATCCAAAATTATACTATGTTCAGGTTCCGTGTCCACCAGACGCGTTGAAATATTTTCATACAACTTAGTAAGTTGTATGAAAAAACCATTAAAAATTTGAAAAATCCAAAAATTTATTAATTTTTTTTAACGAGAAATAGATCTTCTTGATCGTCGCCACGAGTCGGCTTGCAAAGTTTCAGCTCGAGTGGATCACGGGAAAAGGGTTAAAAATCGATCCAAATTTTTTTTGTCAAGCAAGCAGACGCCACGAATTAATATAAAGGGAGTAATTAACACACTTCCCGTCATCCAATCGAACTGAAATTTTTCACGTCGCCTTGACGTCGATGTCAACGTATTTTGACAACTTTGTCGAGCATGCAGGGTTATTGTGGCTTTTTTCGTTTTTCGCGAAAAACTCGTCGACCGAGAGCTTGAAGCCATGTATTCACTAGGGGACAAATTGTCCCTCAACATCACGCGCGACATAAAGTCTACGTGACGTTGCAACGTCGCGCACTGTTCCGCGACGTTGCGCACAACATAGCGGGGCATTTCTACGTGCCGCGGCAATGTTGCCATGAGCAGGGTACCCGAGCGAGCGCACCGCGACATCGCGCCGCGCGTCAGTACTACGTGGTATGTTTACAAGTGAATGCGCATGCGCTGTAACTGTATACCACTCAACATGACATTAGTGTGGGGAAACGAGATTGTTATCCAACTGATTGAGCTCTAATTGAGCTGTAATTGCAAGTCTGATGTGAGGGCCAACAGTGTTCCGTAATATTGTGTCTTGCTTGGCTATGGAAGGCCCTATATAAATAAATTTTCAAAATCAGTTGTTGTCATTCGAGTGAAATTGACGAAAGATCCGTCAGATATCCGAAGATCGCATAGAACATCCATCTTCCTTTCTCTTTGCAGTAAATAATTTCGCACCCACCACCTTTTTCTCCTCTTACGTTTCGATAAACTCGTTAGAATAAATAGATGAGCAGCACTAATCATCATAACCTCATCGGGCGACATTCTCTCCTCCTCAGAATTGAGTCGAATTTCATTTTTTTTTCATTTTATTCCGAAAAACCACTTAGCAACGTTAATAACTTTGCGAGTTTTCGTCCGATTCTAAAAATGAAAACTTTTCCCGAAACCCTCTTTGGGACCTGATTTTTATTTTATTTTCCAATTAAACATGGTGTTTAAGAAAAATATCTAAAATATAAATGGTGCAAAACCGGCATTCTTTCTTTTGTATATTAGAATTTTGCATCCATCTCTTTCTTGCGGCGTGACAAAAATAAAACCCCTTTTTTGGGTTTTTTTTTAACCGAGCGCGATGTTTCTGCGACAGATTGCATAGTTAGAATGAAATTCAAAAATCGAGTACCACGTTCGAATAATAGTTAGAGGTGTCATCTTTTGTCTATTTTTCGATTTTTTTTACCCCCTCGGGTTTTTTTGATATCCACCCGAAATCGAAATTTTCTGTTTTTTTAATTCGGTTAAAAAAAATCGTAGTGAGGTGCGACAACTACCTACACGTAGCGCGCGACAGTGCGCGTCAGGTCTAAAGAAAAAATTTGTTCCGAATTGCGTTTCGAACGTTTTAGAGGGGTTTTTTGCCGTTTTTTATATTTTTGTATGCTGCTCTGCGACGTAAACATAGCAATCGATAGATCACAAATGCCGCTATCGAGTGTGCTGAAAATAAACGTTCCAAAGTGATGCACTTTGGAACGTTATTTCATTCGGTTTTCACAGTTTCAGCTGCTGCTCCGCGAGTAGTTCTATTCTCTATCTAAAAATCACGATTTGTAGAGTTTTTACTTTTCAATCTTTTCGCGTTTTTACTTTTTATATATTTTTTTTTTCGCAAAGTTACAAGCAAAAACAGAATTACTTTACACCGAATCTGGAATTATTTTCAAACATTTTTTTTTCTCCAAGATGCTAAGAACGGCGCTCGAAAGGCTAGGTTCCTGAATAATCACACTTGGGTGACGTCATTATGAGAAAAAGTGGAAATTAGTCGTTCCTAGAAGCATCCATCCTATACAGAGAAGAAGTTTGAATGACATCAAATGAAAAATTCCGCATACAGGTCTTTTTCTTGCGTATAAAGAATTTATAATGAAAACTTTGTGTTTTTCTACTTAAAATTGAACCACCTAAGAAGTTATGAAATATGGAACACATTAAAAAATTTTGCGCTGATAACAATTAGACCGATTTTCCTTTCAGGTTTAAACAAACAAAATCTGCAACTCCGCTTGAAATATGTAATCTTAAATGAAAGCTGCGCTGGTACTTTTTTCCGTTTTCTTGTGATGGCGATGTGGCAAAAAGTGGGAATGTTACCTTTAAGGCTGCTATACACACACCAGTACACCGCAGAGGTACGTTTGTACAGGCGACCTTTAGAGTTGTGGTGTTCGCATGTAGAGGTTTCCAGACCTGTACAAATCTGTGCGTATGTGGCGCTCTCACTTGTACCGTAGCTGTGACAGGGAGAGGTCAGGTTGCATGCAATGTCTTTTAATTGAAAAGTCGTAAGCTTTGTAAAGTAATCGAAGTTTATCATTTGGAACCGTATCTTTAGCGCGTAAAAAATACCACGATCGACTCAAAATTGCTGCAAAAACTAAAAGAATTGGAGCCTGATGCCAATAAGAATATAATAGTTATAAAAATTATTCATATAAATTAATTATTAATAATTTTTATTCCCATTTTTGTCTTTAGATTTAACTATAAATAAATTAATGCTTTAAACAAAACTGTTTTATTAGGTACCTGCAGCTAATCTTTTCGCAGAACTTTAAACAAGGCATCACATATCTCTGGAATAATTTTACCAAGAGCTTGAGGTGATACTATTATACTAGAGAATTTTAGGCATTCGTATGATCTCCATATTGCAAGAAATCTTAATCCTGTATATCTTAAAGTTGTTATAGTATCATTTTCTGAAATAAGGGAGTAAGCATTGCAAGCAGTTTTAAATAAACTGGTTTATTCATGCGCAAATAATTATAAAAGGCTTTAACTAAGTTATATCCGGTCAAAAATGACGTACTTTTATTATATATTTCGGCCATTATCTGGTAGCTTTGGTGATAAGACATTTTTACGTAGAAAATTATATATTTTGATTAACGATTAATACCAATGACAAATGTGATATAGTAATGGACGCACTTAATAGTTTTAATTTTCATATGAAATATTAAAAAAAAACATCATAAAGTCAATGTTTTCATTTTATTTAATAACAATTATGAAATCATACTCATTTTAAAAATGGAATTAAATTGTTTTAAATTCTAGGTAGTTACGCACGGAAATCGAAATTATTATTATTGGATATGACTATCTTTTCAACAACTACTCCTTATAACATTTTCCAGGTTTTTTTCTTTGCGTTTCATTACCCTACTTCAAATATAGTGAAAACCCTGACATCGCAACACGTTATCTTGTGACGCTGCCATATTTTCAACCGAAGATTCCTGCCGTGTACCGCAATGTGTATGGGCCCTACAGGGATACAATGTGCGATGTACCGATCTGCGATGTGCGATGTATCTCTACGATGTACCGGAGCGTGTATGGCAGCCTTTAGACTTGATCCACACTATCAGTTCTCTCACTCTCCAATCAAACATTCTTTCATACTATACTGTGACCGGAGCGGAACACGCAGTGTGAATGACTTCATTGTTCATTGTATATTAACCCTTGTAGTGCCGATAGGTAGGTGTGCAAAAAATGCCAGCGTTGCAGTAGCGCTCGTTTCGACAGTTCACTTTTGGCGCGCGTCAGTGACGGTCGTGTTCCCGCATTCATATTTTTATTCATTAAATTGCATTCCAAATTTCTTCAATCACACTTTTTTCTATAAACCCTCTTATTATTTATATAAATTATATATGAAAATGCACTTTTTTACTGGCATTTTTAGCATATTTTGATAAAATATTTATGGCACTAAAAGGGTTCATATATTGCTGGAGCGAGAGCGGATTGATAGTGTGTATCAAGCCTTAAAGTCTGCTTCAAGTTTGAATTTCGCACAGGATTAAAATTTTGAAAAGGATTAATAAAAATAAAAAATCACTTAAATAAAAAAGATGTATTATCAATAATACTTATATAACATTTGTCAATTTAATGTAACTTAAAATAAATTAACACCACTTTACTGTTCAGTCAGGTATCCTATCATGGGATCTTCGCGACACTCACTTTCAACATTGGGCCACTCAAGCTGGGACTTGAGCGCTCCGAAGGTATCCATCGCCGCTTGGGGAACAGGATCGTACGATGATCTATTGCGAGCTGAATCAAAGTAATATAATCTTTTGTGCGTCTTTGAATATGCCATTGTCCAGGGTTCTGTATTAAAAAAAGAAAGATAAATTAAAGCTTTTTGAATACAAAATATTGTGATAATTTTTTTACAAAACACACTATTTCCTACTATTTCCTGTTATTACTATTTCCAAGCTAAGCGCTCGCACTATGAAAATGGGACTAATTTAGTGGTGATGGAAAAAAAAACACTCGGTCACTAGGCGTTCCGCTTCGGATCTAGTTCGGCATGAAGAAAAGGGCCCTCGATGAGATTGGGAACGCTCGGCCTCGTCGACCCAGGAAGACAGGAGAACTGGCGGCCGGAAGCCCAAGCTCTCACTATTGCGAAACAGCGCAACATGAGGAAGAGCTCCCACTTTTTGAAAACATATGAGGAAATTACGAGCCCTACGAACATTTTCCAATATATGAAACGTGATTTGTAGGTTAAGGATAAATGTGTTGTTAGATTTAAGATTGTTTAAAAATGTAATTAAATTTCGATAAAATCCACAATAATAAATATAGCGGCGCAAGCGCTGAAGGCGGCCGAGTGCTCATTATACTAATTATCGGACCATGTGTCCCTTTGTTTAATGAAAAAATTGTTTATTTAAATTTTGGTTTATTGATTTTAATTGTATGTACTTTCCTCTAACTGCATTTTTATCTTGAATTGTCAATATTGTGTAAAATTTTCTACATATTTATGTATCTTGTTGTTTTAAGCAGCCAGGTACAGGACCGTGCAATTACCCTCTGTATAACTTCACAAATATCATTGTCTCCGCAATCTGTGCGGAACAATAGGCAATTGTCTTACTGCTAGGCCAAATAAGCGAATCAATCCTTTTAATACTTTACTTGTATGTTGCATTCCTTTCCTTTCTCTTGTACTTAAACACTTGGGTTTCTGAAATTCTCATCTGTGTACATGATGAGCAGAGAATTAGATTATCTGTTAGGCATTGAGAGGCAGGTGAGAAATTGTCAGTCTCTGGTAAAAAAAACATGTCCCAAAATAAATAATTGACGGTAAAAAAAAATATTTGGCAGCGGGCGAACAATTACGTCCAATTTCATTAGTTTTCATGGAGATTGATTGCATTGGATTTAAACTGGCTGACTGGAGACCACAACACGACCAACGTATAAAGCATTTCTGGTGAGTAGCTCTGTGATATGCTGCTCAAAAACAAAGCTGTAGTCTTGTTTTCGTATGTTTGTTTCTGGGCTTGAGCCTGTATTATAGTCGTCATCCTGTTTTCATTGCATAATGGTTATGTTTTGAGGCTGAGAATTTCACCGATTTGAAGCACTTTCGAATTTTTAGGCATCACACAATCTGTAATGTCTAGATGTAATAATGAAAAAGATGTTAAAGTAATACCTTTTATGTCCTTGATGAGCAGTATTGACTTGGTAACATAATACAAATCACTATTATCAAAAACATTGGGAACGGGAGTGGTATTTGCTATTTCCATCCTCTTTAGTTGTCTTTTAACTAATTTATCTATTTCGGCCGAAAGTTTTTCCAGCCTGTAAAGCTTTTTGCAACGTAATGGAATCTTATCACTACTGATTAGCAGGGGCTTGTTGTGAGCTTTGCAGAAAAGTGATATTTTATCATATCTGAAAAGAAAAAGTGGATTCTTAGTAACAACGTAGATTAATGAATGATCATCATAAAAAAAATGGTGTAAATACATTACCAACAGTGCATTAGAAAATTTTATATTATTGCAGAAATATTAAAATATTTGAATATTTCTGACAGGATCTTTATGGTTAGACCTTTCAAATCTACTTCACCGGTCAGTATTAAATATAAAAAGAAAGTAATAGTGATAGTGAATAACAAAATGTTTGCGTTGATGGACAACGTTTTATTAGTGAAGAAAGATTTACTTAGGTGACTTGAATAGGCACGAGTTGGACACTAGAACTGAGAAATATGTTATTTTTAACATATTTAAAAATAGTTCTCAATTCATTTAGAATATGCAAAGGAATATAAAAAAGGTGTGAAGATAGATATATAGATGGCACATATTTAAGTCACCTAAGATTTGCTGACGACATAGTAGTTGTAAGTAATAATATCAAAGAACTATATAATATATAATATAACAAAGTATAATGCTAAAAGAACTACACGAAGCTTCGAGCAAAGTTGGTCTTGAGATGAATATAAAGAAAACAAAAATTATGAGTCCAGAGAACAAAGTCATCACTATCAATGATAATAATATTGAAATAGTAGATGAATATATATACCTAGGACACAAGATAAAAATGAACAAGGAGAACCAAACAGCAGAATTGGCAAGACGAATAGGAATGAGCTGGGCTGCTTTTGGCAAACTCAAACATATCTTCGAAAACAAAGAGATCCCAATTAGCCTAAAAAGAAAAGCCTTTGAATCGTGCATACTGCCAGTGATGACGTATGGATTGGAGACTATGGCCCTTACAAAGAAAAGTGTAGAAAATCTCAAATAAGTAAGCCTAAGCCTAATTAGAAATGACGAAATTAGGCACAGAACTAGAGTAGTCGATATCATGGATCGTGTAGCGAAGCTAAAATGGCAATGGGCAGGACACGTTGCAAGACAGGATATTACAAGATGGCCTCCCAGAGTTCTGAAATGGAGACCTTGGGAAAATAAAAGAGGCATCGGAAAACATCAAAAGAGATGGACCGATGATATTGTCGCTGTAGGGGAAAAGAAATGGCTACAATTAGCTAACAACAGGGAAGAATGGAAAAATAAGGAAGAGGCCTATATCCAGCAGTGGAAAGACGATGGCTGATGAAGAAGAAGAAGATGCAAAGGAAAATGAAACAAGAAATAATATTTATTCTATTATTAATAAATTATTTGATTTTACAACATTTTGTTGGGATACCTCTCCTGCAGTGTCTTGTGATAAATACATTCTCCGCCGAGACAAAACGCATCGATAATGTGCAGACCGGAGGTTCGTCGCATGCCCCGTCCCTCTCGGAAATTCTCGTTAACTTTCTCAGCCAGGATGAGGGTGCCCGCCGGAAGTTTGATGTCATGCGTCTGCCTCCAGTATTTCCCATCCAGTTGGAAAACATTTGATCCGGACGAACCTACAATTATGAAGAGAAATCAAATCATCAACTAAAACTGAGGAGCACAGCCAATCAACATCCTTTAGTGAACGCACATTTATTGTAACTTTATATTAATTTATTTTTCTACTTGTAATCCTACATTAAACCAGCGTCAGTTTCTCTGTCCTCTATCTGTTTTGGTGACCTTGAAGGCCTCGCGATATTCGCGGAGATATCATTTTTAAAAAAATGTTGACTTTGGTAATTATAAACTATTTACATAGGTCTTATTTTAAAGTAATACATTTTCTTAATTTGTCTTTTAAGAATACATTCTTA
The DNA here is from genome assembly GCA_016648135.1 of Agrypnia vestita. Taxonomy (NCBI): domain Eukaryota; kingdom Metazoa; phylum Arthropoda; class Insecta; order Trichoptera; family Phryganeidae; genus Agrypnia; species Agrypnia vestita. The sequence goes on from JADDOH010003903.1 coordinate 72,587, forward strand.
AATTGTGATGATATAAATTAAAATTGAAGTAAAAAGTCAGATTAGATGTCAAATGTAAATATTATATGAAAATTTTGTAACCACTGTCTATACGTTATATCACACCTAAAAAGTTTTTATTTGTTGGTGGTCCCTTGAAAAACGTATTAAGAGAGTTTCATTATTTGTATTTAATTTTAAAACTTGCATAATGAAGATTTGTTTATAGTCTGTCCAAGTCTTGTGTACGAAATTCCATTTGAAATAAAGATTTTTTAAACGAGGCTCTTTACTTACGTCTAGATTTTGTCATTTATAAATTATATTCCTAAATTTCACTCCATTAACATAAGACAAATACATGCTCCGTCAGGCGAATGCAATGGGAACATTGAAGCGTGACTTTTTTGTAAACGTATATTTTGAAAAAAATAAAAATCAAATATTTATGCTACAGATTTTTATGATATATCAAAATATGAATACTATGGTAACAATTAGTGATAGAAATGTTATGAAATATATGTTGTATTCTGATTTTTTTTTCCAAATAATTGGTTACGTACAAGTCATGCTGCGATGTTCCCACTGCACGCCCCTGTGCTCCGTTATTATTCGTATTACTTTTAAAATAGAATTGTCTCCACTATGTTTTGTAATTTCATCTTCGGCGTATTCTTTAAATTACCTAGATAAAATTACTAGATTATTCTGACCCAGGAATTTTCCCTTTGTTAATATTGCCATACGCTGTTGTTCTTCTTCTTCTTCTTCCATGCACTGTCCCAACTCATGTTGACGTCGGCTCTTCTCGTTCTCAGGCTATATCTTCTTCCAACGCAACCCGACTGCTTCCTTTGTGAAGTATGCGAAGAGACTGCGCCTCTTGAATAGGGCTATTTTCCAGAATGGCAAGGGGATCCTCCATCACGAGGCCTGGCTACAACAACAATATCTTCTTCGGTTCTGGGTATCGCTTTCATCCAGGCCGTTTCTCTGTAATATTTTGGAGCATTGAGTCATCCAGGAGCTCTTTGGTCTTCCTCTGGATGACTGTCGATGAAGCTCCATAGACATTGCCTGCTTCACTGTGTGGTCTGGTGGTCTCCGTCTTATGTACCATACCATCTCAACTGTCATTCCTCCAGCTTACTGTTTATGTCCGTGACACCCAGGCTACCACGAATGCGTGAACTTTTAATCCTATCTTTTAATGTTACTCCTGCCGACCATCTAAGCCTTCGCAATTCTGCTGCTTCGAGTTGCCTAGATTAGGAATTGTACATAGTCCAACATTCAGAGCCATACGTTATCCCGGGTCTAACAATAGTCTAATATACCCTACGCCGTATGCCATACGTTGTTCTTGTAAAATTAATATAACTATGGAACAACTGTAGCTACTTTATTCTTCTTCTTCATCAGCCTTCGTCTTTCCACTGCTGAAGACCACTGATTCCACCACTGATATAGGCCTCTTCCCTGTTGTTGGCTAATTGTAGCCATTTCTTTCCCCCCACAGTGACAATATCATCGGCCTATCTTTTTTGAGGTCTTCCGATGTCTCTTTTATTTTCCCAAGGTCTCCATTTCAGAACTCTGGGAGGCCATCTTGTAGTATCCTGTCTTGCAACGTGTCCTGCCCATTGCCATTTCAGCTTCACTACACGATCCTTGATATCCACTACTCTAGTTCTGCACCTAATTTTGTCGTTTCTAATCTCTTAGGCTTACTCCAAGCATGGATCTCTCCATGGATCGTTGCGTGCATTAGAGCTTTTCTACACTTTTCTTTGTAAGGGCCATAGTCTCCATACGTCATCACTGGCAGTATGATAGTGTATGTAGCTACTTTATTAATTCTATTTTGTATGTAAACTAATGTTTAATTTTGTGGTAATTATATGATGTTTATAACGATCTACATATGTTTTTTTTAACCCACACCAACAGTATAATACATATAATATGTGCAATTTGAAACCCATGAGCCAACCCTGAGACTGTTAATTCCTACACCGACACCGCACCAAGTGTGGCGTACTATCCTTCTCCCTTACAAGTAGAGAATTTGATCAGTTCAATAATCTGAACCTTGTACGCAATGTTATCGCGTGAAATTGGATTGAGTCAGCAAAAATAGGTGATAACTTACCCATATAAAAACTAAATTTGTTGTCAGTAGTCTCATTGGAAAGATTATTCAGGAAGACAAACTTCCAATCATAAACTGACTTAATGATTTTCTTAGAATTTGGATCACAGAGGTCTTCTCGGCACTTCACTACTTTTGGTTTAAACACCAAATCTTGAGTAAATGATTCCGGGTCGAACGCCTTCCCTGAAGCTTTCTGCATAATGTCTAATATAGATGTGAGAGTATTTCTGCAATTCAAAAGGTGCGACGCCATTCTCACTTGATCGGGTATCTGCAAATCATTTATAATTCATACATGCGGTCAACCGTCTTAGAATGTGGTCATATTATACTTAATGTCCTCGCTGTTAATAAACACCCAATTTACTATACTTCTACTCTACATTTTTATAAGTACAACGTATTAACCGGTCAGATGCTGGCCGTACTTAACGCAGAATGTACCGTCTGCCGCGCAATTTCGCGCACTTTTTTGTGATGGTTATATTCATGTAAAAATCAACAATAATCGCTAAGAAGTTGCAGTTTCTGGTTTCTCAATATACAGACTTCAATAATTACTTATATTTCAATAATTACTTGTACAATAATTACTTATCCATTAATTATGAAAATAATTAACGAAATTTACTGTCAGAAATGGACGCATATGTTTATCAAATAAAACCATGGAAGCAATAACACTAAAGATATTGTATTTCAATATTTTCGTTCTATATATATCAAAGAGTATAAAAATACTTAATTTTGACACTTTTTTATTTAAAAAAAATTAATAGATAAACACAATTAATGCACGGTTTGAACACGACATTTGGAATGATTTTTTGTCCGGTTGGCGCGGCAAATGAGGTTACTTGACAAATATATCTCGTTCATTCATCCAAAAACTTGAGAAACAACCAATAATAAGCTTTAAAAACCCATAAATGCAGGTAAAATAGGCCGAATTCGAATGTGTGTCTAGGGAGCTCAGATCTGAGCTCTGGCACATTGAGGGTACAAAAGTTTTCGTGCAGATCTGCGCTCCGGCACCCGACCGGTTAACAAGTTTAGTTTCTTACTACATAGGCCGATATCAACTTTGCTTTTAGTTTTCTTCAAAATCACAAAACGTGGATTTGGTCACCTCAGTGAGATTCTAATACATATTCAGCAACCAGTCCATCGATAAGTAGACATTCAGCCATATTCTGAAAATAACAAGATTGTTATCTTGGCGATTGTTACCCCAATACTCAAAAATAGACGAGACAAAGATTAAAGTTATTATTACGGTCGTTGGACATATTTATGTGTTAAATAAAATGGATATTTTATACGAACCGTACATTTTACAGAGAAGAAAATCTTGACGTTTCGCTAAATCTTACTCAGCTTCATCAGGAGAGCGTCTGATTATTTCTTCCGAGGCCGTAAATTATACGCACTTTGTTGTGAAGTGTTCACTTCTACGATAGAGGTGGCCAGTATGAAATATGTACTAACTTAAGTAACTTAACGTAAGCAGAAATAGCATTCTGTATTTTTATATTTACATAAGTTAGGTTCGGAAACGTCGAAAATAAAACTTCTAGCCGTAGGACGAATTACGGCTAGAATTTTAAATCAATTTTTTCTTACGATAAAAATTATTTAATTAATATTTGTTTACCAGAATCTTTACTAATGCACAGCTTTTTTGCTTGTATGCGCTGCATGCCACTGCTATTGATTCGTTCATCCAAAGAGTTGAAATATTAAACTAAAGCCAATATTTTACACACAATGATAGAATAGATATTTTATAGATGTCTTGACGTTTCTCTATTTTTGAGGGTTAGGGTAACAATCACCAAATAACAATGCTGTTATTTTCAGAATACGCTTGATTCAGTAACCTAACATAATTTTTATAAAAAATAGCACATTAGCCAGAGTTTGTTGGACAGAATCCCTCGAATTTCAATTGCAGTACACTTGCAAAAAAATTCTATTTGACCACCATACGTTGTAGTAGTATTATTCTACATATTCTATTATATAGGCAATCCGCCCTTAGAGCAATAAATTGGTGAAATATTAGACAATCGGTAATATTTTAAGATTTAATGGCACACTTTAGACTATTTGTAGTTCTTAAGACTGGACATTCACTGCAAATGCATATTTTGGTGTTTTTTTTACGAAAATGTGGCTTTTTATTATTAATTTATATCAGAATGTGTATGCTAGAATGCCACCAGTATAAATTGGCGTGCGAGGGGGGGCGTCCCTGTCACGAGACAGAGGTTGCCCGGGTGTAAATTTATTACACAATACACAGAGTGGCCGGTACATTGTCAAATATATTTTATGATATTATAATAGAAATTTGGTTGGGCAACACTAAAGAAACAAATCAGTAATGGCGGCCGCTCTGTCTAAAGTCCTGTCAGACGATAATATTGGTCCATTACTTACTTTTTCAGCTTCGCAAAACTTTAAAACTACATTGGCAATTGTTCTTGCACCACCTGCAAGGTGTTGCAAGACTGTTTTGGACATAATTCAGTGTATATTGGAAATCAAGATGTCACAGCTCTCGCGCAAATATGAGATTGAACTGAATGACAGGGCGAGGGGTTACCGCCGGGTGCGGGCAGGGCGGGTTTTAGTTCCAAAGTCGCCGCATGCCAATTTACATTGGGCAAGCTATAGACTGTAATTTTTTTAGGGCGATAATTTAAATAAGATCTTTATTCTTATATAAAAGTAAAAAACTGAATATTATTTTTATTTACAATAATTAAGAAAATATAAGTATTAATCGATAGGCCGCGGCGATAAAAAAAGTCGTTTTTAGTGTCTTAAGACGAGATTCATTTTTACTTAATATTTATATGTACGCAGAACATGTATTTTTTGTACGTATAAAGCTTATTTCACAGTCATGATTCTGTACTTAAATATTCATGATATTTGAATATATAAAATAGAGTATTCTAATTTAAATCACGGAATATCAAAATAGCGCTAGCCTAAATGTTCAATATTTAGTTGGCCGCATGTCGCCCATGCGTTGTAGCAACGCTCTGCTGATCCGTTATTAATTTATTGGTACACATGAAAATACATTTTTTGTAGCGATTATATCTATGAGCCTTGCAAAATCCAATGTCTATAAAACGTAGTATTCTAAATTTGGTACACATATTGAATATTTAGTTTGTTGCGTGTTTTAGATATTCAATATTCCGTATTGTTTTAGATATTAAGTATTGTGGAGAAATCGGAAAATCGGAAAACACGGGCTCTCAAAACGCTCGCATGTTGCGTATGACATGTCATTTTTCGATAATCATAATAAATGAAACGATTTAAAAAGAATTGCAGACGTTTTAATTTAATTTAATGTCTTTTAAAAAAAAATTAAAAATTCGACTCGCACACAAGCATTTTGACATATGCAGTTGATCGATCGGCTGTCATCATGTGCGTCCGTATATGTCAATTTTCAGTGCATTGACAGTATATCGTTGTTTCATTCAATCGGAATCAATATTGGAAAAAGCTGAAGTGTCAACCTCGTTTTGAAAGAGGACGACATAAATACTGAATACTTCTGGGTTCAAGGTAGCAAAGTGAATGTCCAGCCTTAAAGCCATTGTTTTTTTTAAATAAAAACAATTTATTATACGTTCAATGGTTCTTATGTAAATTAAGACATCTACAAAAAAGCATTTTTACAGGAGAGGTGTTTGAAGTTATGCTTTACATGCAAAATGAGCATACTTGTCTTTTTTACATCAATTTTTTGTTCTGAAAAAGGAGAAACATTTTTTTTTAATTTTGAATTGTGGAGAAGAGTATTTTATATGCATTGGTATAAAAAGTCATACAGGCATTTTTAGTAGATGTCCGAGTTTACGTAGGGACCGTTGAATTAAGAGACTTACTTCCCAGAGTTTTAGACAAGCGGTTCTCATTTCGGCGTGTCGTGTTTCCTCGATACATTTTGGATCCGCGTGACAATCGATGACTTTTAGGAGACTTACTTTCTGTTGAATTCCGATTCTGAATAAAAAGAATGCTTCAATTTGAGACAAGATTCAACATTAATAAAGCGTAGTAATATTAAAACACGTATTCACCTGTTGTTGCTATCGATGATATAGTCCAAGAATTTCTCATCTTTCCTGATGACTTCGAGCGGAACAAGCCGAGTGACATCTTCACCTTTATTCTGAGAGCACGTCCATAGTAAGTTATTGACATATATTAGGTGCCTTTCTATGGTGTCCGATGAGGCTCTTTTTCCCTTGCATATAAGGTATCTTTCAGAATTAGCGGGCCGTGACGTGTTCGGCTTGTGGATGCAAACTAGAATAATAATATTATTTATTGAATTGGCGTTAACTTTGTGGAATGACATTATATTATAATATTATATATATATATATAGTTATATATATCCTGTCACCTATATATACCTATATATATATATATATAATATCATATATATATATCCTGTAACCTATTGGGCGTCCATCATGGACGAAATTGCATATAATGTGGCGTCCACCTGCTTACGACGTCCGTATATCGGACGTCAGATGGGAGAGTGTTCGCAATGGGCGCGGATTGTCTTTCTAATGCCATAAATGTAAAAAAAAAAAAAAAATATTGGACGTCAATTCGCTCCCAGTTTGGCTATTCTCAGTATATCTGTAGTTCTGCAAATTTTCGTTACAAAAAATAGCAGCGCTGTCGGCATTATTCCGAACATTCATTGCTAGCCGTGTGTGACGTCCAACTGCGCGTCGAGCGAAAGTTTGAAATGCAACGTTGCCACTTGCTGAATGCTTTGACTTCATTTAATTTTTATATTCACGATTTATGAGAACTCGTACGCATTCACTTGAATGAAGAAGTGGAGTCCGCTTTTGTACTCCATTTAATTCGTGGCGTCTGATTATTTGACGCAAAAACTTTGGATCGATTTTTAACCCTTTTCTCGTGATCCAAACGAGCTGAAATTTTGCACGCAGACTCGTGGGGACGTTCAAGAAGATCTATCAAATTTTCGTTAAAAAAATTTAATGATTATAGTATAATTTTGGATTTTTAGATATTTTAATAGTTTTTTAACATTGGAATCATTACATAAATGTTTGATTACTACCGTCGGCGGCGGCCCGATAACGTCGCGAAATATTTTCTAAATTTGCATTATTATATATAATTATATTTATTATTCATTATATTAATTACTATGTATAATTATATTAATTACGATATATAATTATATTAATTACTATAGATATATAATTAGTATAATAGGTACTTCACTATGAATTTCAAAAATTTATGACAATTGGTTAACAGAGATAGAGAATTTTGACATAGATATTTGTCTAGACATGTTTCATTTTCAGTCAATCAATTATTTAATTACATGATGGTAAACTTAATTTACAAAGAAAGGGAGTAAAATAAAAACATGGTTTTTATGGGTTACTTTTTTTAAGCTAAATATCTAAAAAAAATAATCAGAAGTTTAAAATTGAAATAAAATAAAATTAATCCCAGGACTTGAAGATAAGATTGCAGCATTATTTTATTAAATGTTTTAGTCGATCGGTATCTACTTATATCTATAGTCGATATGAATTAAGGTGTAATTGAGTACTTAACAGGTGAATGATTTTTATTATGAAGGGCTAATTGCCATGTTACCTTTGATACATGTATAGTAAAAGTCCGTTAATTAGAACAACGATATTTCGTGCTTTGTATTTATTGCCGATTTTGAGGATCCAAAAATAACTTTTCCCTATAAATTCTACCTTTAATTCTAAAATACGTGAAATGCGTACATCGTATCAATTATTGACGTATTATATATGTATAGTATATAGACACGTTATTCCCATACTAGCCGGCTTTCATATTTATGTAGCAAATATTCCATTGAAGTATACAACAAATCACATAATCACGTAAAAATCAGGTAATTTGAAGTCACGGTGCCTAAAATAACATACTCATTCTTACAATAGTGTACGATACTCTGTTCCTTTTTCCCCGGGACTTTTTTTTCGGCGTACACGCAGTGTTTGTGAAATAAGTGTGTTGTAAATATAATTTAGCAACTATTTCAAAACACGAATCTTCACTACATTCCTGGCTTTGTAGATGGGTAAGTATACACTAGGAAATGCAATCTCGCGAAATCAATAATATCAATCTCGCATACAATCAATTAAATTTTAATAATTATTTTAATTTCAAAAGTTATAAAATGGTACCTACTTGCTTTTTGCTATACTTACTTGTTGTTAAAGATAAATAAAAAGGAAAATAATTTTAATATCACTGTATTTCAAAGGGTAATTAAAGTTTTTTAAGAAATAATCAACATAATAAGCAATACGTATAAAAGAGGGGGCGACCGCGGAAAACGTGGCATGACCAGATCAACCAGATACTGGAAGATGGTCCCGTTAGAAGGCTCAACAACCGGCGAGCTTGCATGCGAAGATGTATGAATGTGGCTGAGGCGAGATTTGTATGTCAGGACAGAAGAGTGTGGCGCTCTATCCTCTCTGCCTACCCCCAGGGAAACAGCGTGATGGTAAGTAAGTAAGTAATCATAATCAACATCAACAATGAAGTTACTTTAAAAAAATAATATGTTTGACTTTTATGCTTGCTTTTGAAAGTAACTTCGTAAGAAGCACTGATGCTGCATCATTGAGTTGTCTCATATGAGAGGCTGTACCTAGGTATAATATGTTCCGCACTGGGAAAGAATTCGGCCGCATTTTGTCGTACACTCACACATATTTCCGGTCGCGGAGGGATATGCGACATATCGATAGCCCGCACATGCAAATTGCGTCTTTAAGATAAACACCGCTAAAACACAAATCGTTTGAGGATGTCGCGAGTCTTATTTCATTATTGCAAAAGAAGTCGATTATTATTTCGGATGGACACGTGCAAGTTAGCTCCATTTAAATAATAAATGTGAATATAATTTTGTGGCTCGGACTAAAACAAAAGCCTTTTAATCCTGTAGGTCGTATGAGACGTGCGGCCCTTTTTTATGACTAAATTATACTTTTATCCAGTAGCTAAAATTTTAACAGCTCAAGTCTATTTTTAGACCTCATGTTTTAGCGGATGTATAAATACAAGTAGGTACATTCGCAGAGTGATCATCGTTGCCGAGTGGTTTGCTTGTTTTACAAAAAATAAGTCAGAAATATTGAAAAAAAAAATGCAAACTTTGATGTCACATATCTCCATAACTATTGATATTAGGTCATAATAGCTTGAATATTTTCGACTCATAATCAAGGCAGGAATATAGTCCTGCGAGGTTATTAATGTTTTACAAAATAATTGATAAAATCAACATGTTTCAAAGCCTATGGCCCCTTCGTCAGGATGGAATATACCTACCCATAAAAAATAAAAATAATAAAATTGATTGAATCTGTAATCCACATATATGGTTTCGGGACCAGTAAATATTAGAAAACTAAAAAAACTTGTTGATTCTCTGCCAAAACGTGTTGAAGAAGTTATAAAATCCAAAGGAGGACATATTTCCTATTAAAACAATTTAAATTGTATTCTTTTCTCTGCTTTCTTCAACTACCTATAACTAATAAATGTTGTGTTTTTTTTCAAATTATCGCTTGTGTTCACATTAATTCGCACAGTACTGTATGTTCAATATTATCTTCGACGGATTACCAAGTAGATAGCTACTGAAAAATAGTAGGCTTTTTTATTTTAATTTCGATTAGTTATTCGTCATATCACACAAATTTGAATGCGCGAGTTTGATTTTAGGTAATTTTTGTGCCTCATCTGCATTTTTTTCAATATTGTTTTTTTTTCAATAAGTTATCTTCTTCAGGGTCTCCATTCTTATAAACTGGGATTACTAATGTTTGTTTATATATTGTAGGGAATATACCACACCGAAGGCTTGTTTTATTATGTGTGCAATTGGGATGTTTATAATAGAGCTTGATTGTTTTAGTAAATCAGTTGTTACGTTGTCGTATCCTGGCGATGAGTAATGGTCAGTTATACAAGTTTGCCATATGATGGTCATAATGTTGTCGAGTTCATTTGAGTTTGTTAGCATAATATGATCTATTGCAGAAGGTTTTTGGTGCGGTACAATTCTAGTATAATTATTTATGCACGATTTATAGTTCAACTCTGCAAGCATATTGAGATACTCATTTTTAGTTTTATCATGGCAGTCATCTGCAATATTTATGTTTATATCGCCCGTTAAAATAGTAAAATTGTTTTTAGAGTTTATTAATAATTGGTATAATTCTTCAATAAAAAAATTTGTGTCAGAATTTGGAGATCTGTAAATGCCGATTATGCGATAAAGGATTTTATTTTTATTTTTTCGAATATATTCATACGTGAACAAACTTCCTAATGTAGGTGTGAGGAAATCAGATTACCACATAAAATTAATTCTGCATGATATTTGACCTCCATACACAGAGTGTAACAGAACTAGGTAATCCACAATACTTTACAGGTGGATTCCTGCTATGATTATGAGTGAAAAATGTTCAAGCAACTATGACCTAATATCAATAGTTATGGAGATATGCGACATTAAAGTTTGCATTTTTTTTCAATATTTCTGGCTTATTTTTTTACAAAACGTTGAAGTATCATTACAGTAACTTATATCGATTACATAAAAAACATTCGTTTCAATAAAAGTTTAATAAAATAACAAAAACCCTGCAAAATATTGGAATGTTTCCCCATTAGATTGGAAGATTTTTATTATACTATTTGACTTGTATTAAAGGTAATGAATTTTTCATATTAGATATAAGTTACTGTAATGATATTCCAACGTTTTGCAAAAATATTTTTTTTGACTCATAATCATAGCAGGAATCTACCTGTAAAATATTGTGGACCAGTTCTGTTACATTCTATATACCTACATTATCAAATGTGCGTGATTATAACCCTAATATATATCTAGTCTAGATATATTATATTATCAATGATTATGTTTACTTGCAAATGTAAAATCTACCTCATTAAACGTGCGATATCTGATCTGTATATTTGTTTTATTTACCTACATGATACCTGAAAAAACAATAAAAATTTCCAAGTATTTATTACAGTAGGTAGATAAAAAATCGCGATATATTATGTCCACTGTACTCTTTTGTCTTCCTGTCCTTTATGTACCTAGTAAATAATTAGGCACAGCTCATATGTGAGGTTGTCTGTTTGATAATTGATACGTAAGAGGAGAATGCAGTATTTTATTAGAGATTGAAAGGAAGGTACATTTTGCTGAAGTTAAATGTGTGTAAAAAATAACGAGGAAATCTGCCGATTTCAATATTTGTATTTTGGAAATTTGCAGTAGTACCATACTTTATCTAAATATTAGAATAATAGTTTTTGTATAAATGTGTAAATTTATATCAAAGTGAAAAAATAGTAGTAGAAAAAATAGAACATGCGTGACATATGTGACGATAAGTTTCGTCACAGGTAAAATATTCAAAATTGAAATAAATAAAATATACCTATAAGTAAAAGAAGTTCACTTGAGAAAGAATATACTGGGCTTACATCCGGTCAAAACTCGACATTTCAATTCTTAACCTTTTCTTTGAATTTTTATTGAATAAAATAACTTTAATTTCTATATTTTATACAATTTACAGCCATTTCAATTCTTAACCTTTACTTTGAATTTTTATTGAATAAACTAACTTTAGTTTCAGCATAACAAAAATTGTGTTCCGTTATTTCCTCGACAGCAGTACCACGACCCAAAGTAGAGAAATTCTAGTGAACTCGATGCAACCAGAGATCTCATAGAGTAACGCTCCCGATTGAGCTCAGGGTGAGAACATTACCCATTCTGCTCCATTCCCTTCTTCCAAATTCTTGCCGCGAGGCTGCCGGAACGTGTCAGTAGAGGTCCGAAGCTGTAAATCAGCTTCGAGAAGTTCCATCGGAACGGGCGTCTCCGTGCACGCAACCTTCGCGGTACAAGAAGAACGGAAGTGGGAAAGCAGAGATAGAAGGACGGTAAACATACCGGCCCGAAGAGGAAACCATACTAACATCTACTTTTTTATTTTTTTATTTTATCATTTCTCATATCATCCTTACACATAATATAGATATGGGCAAACTTCTTGAAATTCTTTGGCGTAGTGGGGGAATGCGCAGAAGACAAAATTTGGGTCTCGTCGGTGGAATGGTACATGCGCAAACTTCCTCCCACTACGCCGTCAAATTTCAAGATGTTTGCCCATATCTATACGTATGATATGTTCGAGAGGGTTCTAACTATCAAAAAAAGTTTAATGTCTACATTAGCGATATATTATCCTGAAACGCCTAATTTGATAAATGAAGACATAGACACGCTCACTTCTGCTTGTGAATTGCTCTCAATTTTAAAGACGTAACAGAAGAAATGAGCTCAGAAAAAAATATCACGATTTCTGAAATAATATTATTATCAAATGCACTAAATGATGCGTGCAAGTATTTCGCCCGCTACACGTACTAGTGACCCGGTAGCGGCATCCCCAGAGAGCATAAAATAATAAATCTTCCTTCGGCATCCCGCGCAAAAAGTGTAATTGGTAAAAGCGGCAACGTCGCGCGTCGCACTGTTTACGAGGAGTTGCGATAGTTAGGAAAATGTAAATAAAATTATGTATATCATGGGACGCCCGATAATTGATAATGTGGATTGGAGTCCAAATTGATTACACTACGCTTGTTAATATACAAATATTTGTATATCAATAAAATGTAAAAATTTCAGAAAAATAAGTTGTAAAGGACTTATAGTATTGCCTTAGTGACTAATATTCGATGTAAAAATAAGTGAAATTTTAGTGGAACTGGTGGACGTCACAATAATGCAAAATAAAAGGACGCACAATAGGTAGCGTGATGTATATATATATATATATATATCACTTGTTTAGTTTAGGACTACACGACTAGTTTCGACAACTACAGTTGTTGTCATCAACGGGTGGACGCCCTCCTTCGCACGCCAATTTATAGTGGTCGCATTCTAGTCACAGGAATAAAGATAAATCTGTGCCAGGAGCATGGACTTTATGTATTATGAATTGAATTTTTGAGAAATTTACACCCCAGCAACTTCTGTTGCTAGGGTGTAAATTTATTACACAATACATAATATACAGAATGTCCGGTGACCGGTGTCGTAGCCTTTAACAGAAATTTGGTCGGGCAACACTAAAGAAACCAAGCAGTAATGGCAGCCGTTCTATCTGTCAAACTGTCAGACGGCAATATCGGTCCATTATTTGCTTTTTCGCTTCGCAAAACTTTAATACTTCATTGGCAATTGTTCTTGTACCATCCCGGACTGTTTAGGATGTTTTGGACATAATAATTTAGTGTATATTGGTAATCAAGATGTCACAGCTCCCGAGCAAATACAAAATTGAACTGAATGACAGGGCGAGGGGTTACCGCCGGGTGCAAGTGGGGCGGGTTTTAGTTCCAAATTCGCCGCACGCCGATTTACGTTGGGCAAGCAATAAGGGACTGTATCCTGTCTACAAATTCATGACCTTTTGGTGACTAATTCAAGATGTAATCACTCAAAATAACAATTGATGATCATATGAACTCACCTCTGTCAAAACTCCTGTACATTAAGTATATAAGTCCTACGCTAAATTCTGTGAAAATATCAAATAACTTGACGAGAAAGTTGCCTCCTTCTCTCACGACGGAGAGGGCCGCTATGCACTGACAGACGTACAGCTGCTTGGATAATATCTCCTGAATATTTTCTTGGCCTTCCACCGAAAAGCCCTGCAAAAAATACAAATAATTCAAATCATTTATTTATTTATTTCTATTTAATTTAAATATAAAATTTCGGTTGGACTGCGCCTGTCTCACTAGAAATATCTGTGTTGAGACAGCATAGTTTACAACGGTATGTAGATACAAAACATAGTATGTAGATATATATAGTAAAATAATTGTTTGTATTTGATGAAGTATTGCATATTAAAGTAACATAATAAAGTGATTAAAGTAAGTTTATCTCTCTCCTTGTTTCGAATCCACTGTTTTATTTAGTTTTTTATGTTAGGGTTGTAAATTGTGGTTAGACTGGATTGCTTCAATTTTTTAAGCATGCAATTAAGTAATTTGGGTCCAAAATAGTTAAAGCTCCTTTGTCCATACGTGATATTTGTTGATTGAGTTTATTTGACCGTGTGGTAATTATTGTTTGAGTTGGTTTAAACTGTGTATTTTTGTGTTTGCTCTTTGGATAAATCCATTAAAAAATAATATTATCCCACGTTCTGAAATCTATGGCAATAAATCGCTTACCCCATCGGCCATTAGGAAATGTACTCCTTTATCGTTGGTATTTGCCAGAATGAATTTTTTGAGGGAATCCAAATTCTGAGGATTGAAAATATCTCCGTCTTCGTTAGCACCATAATACGGGGTGAACGTCTCTGTGGAGACGGCGTGCAATTCCGAAAGTTTGAAATCATTGGAAGCTTTGAGAGTGAATCCAAAACCTGAAACAGTACATCTGAATATTATAAAATTGTCATTACATTTTTTGTGTATAGTTTTCTGGGATATTCTGCCGTGTATATGTAACCTCTCTGGCCGACGTTTTGGATCCAATTGCAGTGTCCATCATCGGGGCTGATGTGATGAGTGTGTGTTGAAGTGTAGGTAACCTAAAGTACATTACACTAAAACCCTGTAATTTGAATCCTGGTAGTTGATTAAGCCCAATAATTTGAAAACTACTTTTTATCGCACGCACCCATGTGGGGTGTCCTTGTGGAATCCATTATCTATATGTAATAAGCCGCGATCACGATTTATCCATACATAATATGTATAAAAAATAAAAATGTATTATACGGTGCGTAAGGCACATAGGCCTGTTCGTTTGTTAACCCCCCCTGGGCCGCCGACGCACATATCCGACAGGCACAAAATAATTTATTTATCGACGGCCGCGTATCGAATTTGAAAACCGTAATTTTTTCCCAATAGAGAAATCCTGTTGTGACCTGTCGTTCCATTTTCAACTCAAAAACATCACCGATTATATTTTAAATCAACAATCAAAACGGAAGTTTTTTTTTTTTCTGCCGTCAAAATCGTATAGAGAAGTTGTAGATGTCGCCCCGATCGCGTGTTGTGCAATCGAAATTCAAATATTCCATCGTCAAGGTCACGCGCAATGTGCGCGGGAAATACGATTTATTTTTTTCGATTTTCGATTTATTTGTACACGTATATACAAATATATACGATATGTTTTGCGATATTTGTCAGTTTTTGTTGGTTTATGATTCAATTGAATACTAATAGTGATTTATTAACAAAAATACACGCAATTTTGTTGCGTTTATTTGAAATATGTGTGTGTGTGAAAGTGTATCATATTTATGTGTTATGAGTGCGATGTCCCGTCGTGTGCCGTGCCGTGCAACAAAATATATCACACAGAAGAAGATTATTATTATTAATAGTAGTGTTGTCTCTAAAAACAAATAAAAAAAATATTATTATTTTTCAGAAAATGTTGCGCTGGCAACATTATGGAAATTCAAAAAAAGATTATTTTTTTTACTTAAATGATAAAAAAATCATTGCGTTTCGACACTTACGATAAAATAATATGAATGTGTGTGTTTTTTTTTTAATATACGCATGTTTTCATGGTTTTTTCGTAAAAAGAAAAATCACAAAAAATTCCGAAAATTTACGGCCCACAACAAGTTAATATAAGTGAATTTGTAGCATTGCGACAGAGTGCGGCGTTTGTATTTGATTGTATTGTGATAAAAAATCAGTTTAATTTTTAGTAACAAAGGTTTAATTGTATGGATAAATTGAATTCTTTTATAAATATTTCACAGTAGGCGGGAAACATATTAAGCCTAAAAAAATTATATAAGTAGCATGAAACTTTTTCTGAACAATTTAGACTATTTGACAGGGAAAGGGGAATATAGGGCCGGTTATTTGATCAGTAGTAATAGTAATTAAGAAAAAATAGATGTTTACAAATTGTAGAAAGTGACAGTCCAACCGAAGTCTGATTTGAAAGAAAAATGATCTTTTAACAGACTAAAGTGCGTTTACTGGCTCAAGAATATTGAAGTAAACAATGTTCAGTGCGTGGCCATCACGTGATAGGGTTTTGCGTAAGGGCACCGGTTATAGGGCGCGGTAAAAAAATACATTTATTTATTAACTAGCTGTGCCCGCAGCTTAGCCCGCGTGGAATTCAGTTTGAGATTGTAAGAGCATCAGTGAAAAATCAATATAATCTAAACTTGCTTTAGTACAAGTCGAATAAAATGATAAAAACCTTGGAAGAATAGAAAGATTTTTATCATTTTATCAATATAAATTACTGTAATGATTCAACTTTTCAACTTCTTCAACTTTAAGCAAAAAATAGAAATATTAAAGAAAATGCAAACTTTGATATTGCATGTCATATATGATTGCCGATAAAGTTCCTTCTTTGACAGAAGGATGGAACATCGTACCTTCTCTTACACGAGTGCTTATCATGTAGCCGTCGTAATACACCCATGTCTACCGTTTACCATCAGTATCGGTGTGACGTCACTGGCCATGAGCGAATCGGTATTAACCCCCCCTGGGCCGCGGACGCACATATCCGACAGGCACAAAATAATTTATTTATCGACGGCCGCGTATCGAATTTGAAAAACGTAATTTTTTCCCAATAGAGAAATCCTGTTGTGACCTGTCGTTCCATTTTCAACTCAAAAACATCACCGATTATATTTTAAATCAACAATCAAAACGGAAGTTTTTCTGCCGTCAAAATCGTATAGAGAAGTTGTAGATGTCGCCCCGATCGCGTGTTGTGCAATCGAAATTCAAATATTCCATCGTCAAGGTCACGCGCAATGTGCGCGGGAAATACGATTTATTTTTTTCGATTTTCGATTTATTTGTACACGTATATACAAATATATACGATATGTTTTGCGATATTTGTCAGTTTTTGTTGGTTTATGATTCAAATGAATACTAATAGTGATTTATTAACAAAAATACACGCAATTTTGTTGCGTTTATTTGAAATATGTGTGTGTGTGAAAGTGTATCATATTTATGTGTTATGAGTGCGATGTCCCGTCGTGTGCCGTGCCGTGCAACAAAATATATCACACAGAAGAAGATTATTATTATTAATAGTAGTGTTGTCTCTAAAAACAAATAAAAAAAATATTATTATTTTTCAGAAAATGTTGCGCTGGCAACATTATGGAAATTCAAAAAAAGATTATTTTTTTTACTTAAATGATAAAAAAATCATTGCGTTTCGACACTTACGATAAAATAATATGAATGTGTGTGTTTTTTTTTTAATATTCGCATGTTTTCATGGTTTTTTCGTAAAAAGAAAAATCACAAAAAATTCCGAAAATTTACGGCCCACAACAAGTTAACTAGTGTAAGTTACTGTAATGATAGTTCCTGTATTTATTTTATGAAAATTTTAAAGCCGTTGTGGCACTTATAATATAATTATGATCAAATACATATACTTGTAATAATGTCCGCTTCCACGATGTAGTAGTTATTGAGATACACTATAATTACAGTGAATGTTCCAGGATTCAATTTCCAATAAGATAACACGAATAAAATTTAGGTATTCAAGGTTTTTTTTTTCAATTCACCTTTCAGAAAATAAAAATGGGATTGGGAAGCAGACTACGCTTTTCAAACATCTTGAAAACACGCGGTTTTATTTCTGCGCACGATTTAGAACTAACAGAGAATTTCATAATTAAATGCATAATAGGGAATTTACAAAGTGGACCTGTGTGATTTGGCCACACAATTAATAAAGTCCTGTCGCTATCTCATTTAAAAATAGTTTAATCGTAAAAAATGCTGATGTAAATAAAAGTACCACAGTTGGTAATCAAGAAATTTTGCTGCCCTATCAAAATATAACTGATTTTTTCTAAAACGCGTGGAGTTGTAAATTCCTAATCTTATGAGATTATATTGCCCAAAAGCGTACTTTTTCCAATGATGTATCTAATCAAAAGAAAATAATTTGTAAAATAATTAATCAGAATTATTTTTGTTTTATTTTTAATTGCCTAAAATTGGGAATTCACCCAAACCTAGCTTGACCTCGCTTTGAGCATCATTAAGGGTCGTTTTCACCAATATATTTCAGTGTATTTTTAGGACGGTTTTGTACCAGAAATGTTACTAATGTTCGAGGGACAAAAAGGTGATGGGGATTACCACCATGAAATGAATGCGGATGTTTTCGAGAAATGGCTCAAAAAATTATGCCTGAATATTGAAGATAATTCAGTCATTGTTTTAGATAACGCTCCTTATCATAGCCGGCAGGCAGAAGCACTCCCCACATCTGCCTGGAGAAAAAACGATATTTTAGCTTGGCTTAGCTTTAAAAATATTAATCATAATCCGACTACTATGGTAAAGGCACAATTGATCAAAATTGTACAGGAGATGAAAAATCAGTATAAATTGTTTGTCATCGACAATATTGCCACGAAATATAATAAAATTGTACTGCGTCTTCCCCCTTACCATTGCGAACTCAACCCAATAGAACTCATATGGGCGCAAGTGAAATCGCACGTCGCTAAAAATAACATAACGTATAAGTTAAACGATGTGAAAATTCTTTTTGAACAAGGCATTGAGCTTATTACTCCAGCAAAATGGCAAAAATGTATAGACCATGTTATACAGAAAGAAGAAA
>JADDOH010003904.1:0-22279 GCA_016648135.1 Agrypnia vestita
CACACTGACTAACTTATTTTTATTAATTTAAAAAAAAATCGGTAAGAAATAAATCAAAACTCTTTCATTCCAGTCGTGGAGTCGCTTCAAACATTTCCACACATTTATCTCAAGCAAAGGATTGTGTTTTTAAGTGAGTTAAAAAAAAAACCTTGCCTGAATGACTTCTCGCATTCTTCACAAAAAGATTTTTTCTGATGATTTTTTAAGTGACTTAATATTTCTCAAATCGAATGATTTCTTACATTTCTCACAAGTATAAATCCTTGCCTTGACTCAGCAAGACTCCTCTACGACTGAATGATTTCTTACATTCTTCACAAGAGGTTTTTCTCCTGTCTGTTTTCAAGTGATTCAACGAAATAATTTTCCGACTGAATGATTTCTTATATTCTTCAAAGGTAAAACGCTTTTCTCCGATGATCGATTGATGAACAAGCTATCCCTGCGACTGACATTTTCTTACAGTATTCATAAGAAAGCGAGTGGTCTAACGTGTTTGCTGTCAGTTTTTTATGACTCGCTTTGGTGCCGTGTTTCTCAGGAAAAAAAATCCCTTGCGTTGACAATGTCATATTCCACTGTAATGAGACGCAGGTAACTGGAGTTTCTACATGAAAACTCACTTTTCTACAGGCTCATCAGTTGTCGACATGCCGGTTGTCAAAAACTGGGGACCAAGCTGCGATCAATAACATAGCAGCGAAGTTCACTCTGACATATCCGGGACAATTAATTACATTTCCTTTCTTGTTTTCGCCTTCAGACGTTTAGATGGAATCCCGCTTTAGGTCGATATTTTATCAAGTCAAAGATAGGAGTCGTAGTTTTATAGACCAGATTTGACATCCAAAGATAAATACGATTTCATAGACAAACGCGTGCGCAAGTAATTTTGCTCACGTCAATATTTTTATATCACTTTTCTGTGGTTTCTATGATCTTAATGAGCATGTGTCTATGGGCCACGTCACACGAACGCAATGGAAATACCAAGGAAAGCGGGAATTCCAATGATGTAAAATGAATTTTCAATTTTTTAATTTTAGTATAAACTGGATTTACAATATTAACTACATTGAAATAATATAAGAAACGCGGACTCCTAATCATATTAATCATAGAAAGTAAGCTGGGGGGGGGGTGCACTTCCGCCCACCTACCCACCGATTGATCGACCGTGAGGATATCAGAGTTGATGGATTCTAATGTCTTCCCTTCATCGAAATTAATTTATTATTAGGCGCCGGGTATAATACGAGCGGCGAGCGGCAGAGCGTCAGAGCGTCAATGCGGCAGAGCGTCAGAGCGTCAATGCGGCAGAGCGGCAAGCGGTGAGAAGCGCCGGCTACGCTACAAAGCGGCTGAGCGGTAACTTCTGTCAGACGCCGTGCCGTCATACTTATAAGTGCAAACGTCAGACATTTATGGAAATTTCATTTATTGAATGTCGAGAGGAAATATGGCGTTCACCCGATAAACAGGAGTAGAAGGGTTTACGAAGAGTACCACCATTTGTTTAATAATTTAACGAAACTCGATTTTTTTAATATACAAGGATGTCTATACAATACTTCTTCCCACAGTTTCTTCGTAATCACACTATTTTTAAAATCATTATATCTGTCATTCCACAAACATGTCAAACTTTGCATATTAGATATTAAAATCTCACACTCGAGATCCGTTAACTTTCTGTTATCTGACATTGTTTTGTAGGAGTGTGATATAGTTATCACTACCGTAGAGGATTAATTCCCATAAGATCGACGGCGAAAAATGACGCGAATCCACATCTCAAAAGTAGCTTTATGACCAGCGGGCCTTTTAGCGGGGCTTTCGCCCCAGGCTTATACCTACTGCACGTGTGCACAGCTGTGTGACAAACAAACCTTTTTCCTCGGAAAGAACAATGAATGCAATTAAGTCGGCGTTTAAGCTGGCTAATAAAAGTAATGAAAAATAATGTTTCTTCTAGCTTGAATATATTTTAAGGTCTTGTCGGTTTGGGAATACCGCACTTAGCGACAAGGGTTAATAAATTTTATTGCACTCGGCTCGATTCGGCAGCCGTTTTCAAAGGATCCGAAACCGAACAATAGTGGTATTTTATTTGGGAAGCAATGGATTATCGAGAAATCGACGATAATGCTCAGGAGGGTTGAAAACATTTGCGATGTCCGAAACTTTAAAATTCCCGAGATCTGTATTTGTTTTGCCTAAAATGTAATATCTGCACGTGCACGTGCGGAACAAACAAATTAGTTCTCGCAAGGGTATGCAGAGGTTTATAGACAGAGATATATGACGATAAATATAGATCTAAGATTATTAGCAATTTCTCCTACATAAATTTTCTGATAATATAATGCAAGCAAGTACCAAGATAAGATTATAAATTCGCTATATGTTAGAAGATACGCATGTATACATATAAGGAATTATTGGTATAAAATAATAGTAATAATATTAACGTTTGTAAATGATTTTTTTATGTTATTATTAACATTATTATTTTGACGCCGACGACATTGTAAATAAATAAATATAATGTTGCGAAATTGCTAAATTTTAAATGTTTGTAAATATATTTTTATATGATAGTATATAGTATGATTCAAAGAGTCCTAAGCATAATTTCTAGTTATAATTATATTTTAATTAGTTTTATATTGTTATGATTATTAATTAATTAAGTATTCGCATTGTAAGTTTATTTGTATTGTAAGTAGATTATAAGCGCTGGTTATAAGTCTTTTATTTTCATATAAATAATCCATTTAAGGTAAATAACATGTCGATCTTATATAAGAATAATTCTGTAATGATTGAAATAGTGTGGAAGAAAGTGTATCTTCTACGAACAGTGTGGCTAAAACAGACAATTAATTATTTAAGCCTACGAGATGCGTATCGTGTTGGGTCCATCATAGAATGACTCAGGCGTGGAGGCGGGGTCAGGTAAGGAGTTGTCGCCAACCAATGGCTAACCTTCTGGACGCCGAGGTGACGTCGATTGACCAACCCCGAGAAGGTAGGTCGGGCCAAGGGAACCGGCAGAGATCCGCCCTGACGGCCGACGATAAAAGCCCGGACGCCGTGCGGAACAAAACCAGAAAACAATTGTCATGAAAGAGAAAAGAGTTGTCACGAAAGAGTAAACAGTTGTCACAAAAGAGTAAGCAGTTATCACCGAGGAGTAAGCAATTATCACAGAACAGTAAGCAGTTATCACGGACGAGTAAACAGTTATCACAGTGATCAGTGATCGAGAGTGAAATAAATAGCTGCCGTCAGCTATCGGACAGCTGGCGGACGAACCGAAGTTCAGCTTCAGCAATCGTGAAGCCGGAATGGTGAAGTGAACTAGATAGAGAGGTCGAGATCCGGTTGATTCGGAAGCAGCCAGCCGCCAGGCAATAGATGCCGGCCCCGGCGCTAACAGGACCGCGAAGGTCCATCACCCACAAGGATGAGAGGTGGCTTTGGGAGCGATCCAAGCCTCCGAACGCAGACGACGGAGACGCGAGATGACAGCAGCGCGGCGCGGCGCCGACAAAGCCCGGCCCGCTGACTTCCTGGCCGGAAGTACCCCGGCTCCCATAACGGCTCCCATGGGCGACGAGGTCCTAGGAATAAGGTAGATAATAAGATTAGACGATAGATATTGATATTTCAAGAGCTTCAACACAAACTGTAGAATATCTCTACAAACAGTTTCCCATAGAAAAATTGACAGAAAAAAAAACAGACGCTTGAGCGGTGAGCGAAATTTAATGTCCGGGAACAGCGGCGAGCGGCGAAGTAAGAGCGGCAAGCGATGCCGCCCTGCCGCTCTTGCTTATCGTAGCCTGCTACTGCCCCATCTCTATCCCACTCAAACAAAAACGTGAACGGCACTGCTTCATAGACAAGAGCGGCACTCTTGTCTATGTCTGCCGCTCTGCCGCTCGCTCTGCAAAATTTATTTGACTAATAATATTTATTATTAGTCAAATAAATTTATTATTTGTAGGTATTTATGTTTCAAATTAAAACCGGTCTCTGTGAAATCTTCTGTGATATCTTTTAGAATTTATCTTGGGGTAAAGTGTATCGCGGTGTTTGACGACAATTTTGAAGTCGATTTATTTTCACGCATCGGTTATGATGATGAATATAATTTAGGAAAGTACCCTGAGGCTACTTGAAATTAAAAAGAATTAAAACTTATTTTCAAAACCATCCACATACAATTTTTTTTTCAAATTTCTGCATGGTTTTTATAATTTTATTTGGCTTGTATTAAAAAAAGGAATTTTTAATATTCCATATAAGTTACTGAAATGATAATCCAACGTTTTACACAAAACACAAGTCAGAAATATGGATGAAAAATGAAAATTTTGATGTCGACGAGGTATCTTCGTAACTGTCGACAATGTTTTTGTATCGGCATAATAAACCCGAATTTTTCCCTAAAAAACATTATTTTAAATTCAAACGCCCGCCATTTTGTCAAAAATCTATATTTTCAAAAAGCCCCACGCCAAAGACGAAATTTTATTTTCAATTTTGATAATCTTTTTGTTTTTTTTTTCTGATGATTACAGATGAAATGGGAGTAGCCACCGCGGAGAACTTTTTTTTTCGGCAGTCGACAGAACCCAAGAATTTTCTGCCATTTAAAAAATTAAGCATATACTAATTATGCCATTACCATAATTCATATAGTTTTCCTTAAAAATTCATAAAAATTGCCTTTTTTCGCACTTCGTAGGTAGGTATTCCTCCTTAAACGATTAGAAATATTTTGGTTTATGTTTTCTGGGGGAATATGCCGTGTTTTTAGGACCTTTCAGGTGAAGTTTCAGATCCCATTGCGGGGTCCATCATCAGGGCTGATGTGTTGTAGAGATGTGATGATGATGAGTCTGTGTTGCCAATATTGCAAGCCAATACTTAACTACAACATCGGTCAGAGAGGTCGTAAAAACGCGGCATATTAGCCCAGAAAATACCAACCAGAGGAATCTGAACGACCGTGAAAACCTAAGAACATTTTTGATTCAAAATATTTTTATTTCATTTCAAAATACTATACAGGATTGACGTTTTCACGAATAACTTCGGCAGTATCCGATACCGTCTATTTTTACCGCGCTTATATTGGGTCCTTACATATGAAATTGACGTTTAGTATGGGAGGAACATAAAGCCGATTTTTTTTATTATAATATATTTATTTAATCAAAGTATGTACCATTGCTATCTATGCACTTTTGCCATCTCATAGGTAGTTCATCGATCCCTTTACTAAAAAAACCATTCGGACGGGAATCAATAAAATCTTTGAAGGCGGTTTGGACTGCCCCATCGGAGTTGAATTTTTTCCTTTGCAAGAAGTTATCCAAATTTTGAAAAAAATGGTAATCTGTTGGGGCAAGGTCCGGAGAGTACGGTGGATGTCTTAGACATTCCAATTGAAGCTCCTCTAATTTGGTAGCCGTCTGTTGTGCAGTGTGTGGTCTAGCGTTATCATGAAGCAGCAGTGGCCTAGAGCGATTAACCAGCCTCGGTTGTTTAGCAGCTAGCTTTTCCATCATGGTTTGCAGTTGCTGACAAAAGACATCTGCCGTAATCGTCTGGCCAGATTTAAGAAAGCTGTAGTGAACGACACCAGCACTAGTCCACCAAACGCTCACAAGTAACTTTTTTGGAGTCAATTTTCGCTTGGGGCATGGTTTGGCTGGTTCGGCAGGGTTCGCCATTGCGACGAGCGCTTCCGATTATCGTACAGGATCCACTTTTCATCACAGGTAATGATTCGATTTAAAATCCCTTCATTATTGTGCCGGTTGAGTAATGCAACGCAGCAGTCAACGCGCGTTTGTTGATTTGCTTCACTCAATTCGTGAGGTACCCACCTTTCAAGCTTTTTCACCTTACCAATTTGCTTCAAGTGGATTAAAACAGTTTTATCACTAACACCGCAGCCTGCAGCTAACTCGGATGTGGTTTGCGATGGATCCGCTTCCACAATAGCCTTCAATTCTTCATTATCAACTTTGGTCTCCGGCCGTCCACGGGGCTTGTTCTGCAGGTCGAAATTTCCAGAACGAAAACGTTGGAACCAAAAACGCACTGTGTTTTCTTTTGCGGCACCGTCGCCATACACATCATTAATCCTTCGAGCCGTTTCTGCAGCACTGGTGCCACGGTGGAACTCGTACTCGTAAATAACGCGATATTTCAAGTTTTTCATTTTGTAAACTGAGTGACGCAAAGAAAAAAACAATTGAGGAAAAAACAAATGAATTATAATTTTCAAAACACAAATACATGAGTAAATAGCTGTATAAATTTGGATTTGGAATTCCTAACCAAAGAGAAGATATTTGAGATCAAATTTGCCAGTACGGCAAAACGCCAATTTCATATGTAAGGACCTAATATTAGCTTCAATCTGTTTGTGTGGACGAAATCTTATAATCGATATTTCACCCGCTTCCCAATGCCCAATCGAGCTGAAATTTTACATAGAGACGTATTCTTCATGAATTAATTATCAGATCAGATTCACCAATTAATCAGTTAATCTATCATAATTAATTCATTTTAAAATTAGTTGATGAGCTCACCAAAACATGGCGCTAGTTTTTGCCCTTATAGTTTATGTAATTGTAGAATAGAGGGTCTAACCTAATGTAGAGTACTCAGTATTGGAGAAGAAATTGAAAAAAAAACTGCAATCTTACTCCGATGGTACAGCCGAATATTTGATGCGAAGGAAGTAGGTACCTAAGGCGTCTGATACACATGCTTATTTAGTGGCACGTGAGCATGCGCAGTATCGACTTTCTCTAGGCCTTGCTTATTAGTGGCATGTGTGTACGCACATTGCTAGAAATGAGCATGCCACCTAGTGGCATGCTCAAAAATCAACCGCCGGTTGATTTATGAGCATGCCACTGTCATTCACCATAGAGAAGGGGTATCTTTGGAGCATGTCTGAACAGACTTGCTTATTATGAGCATGCTTATGTCATTCGCGGGCTTCGCGGCTAGTAGGTATTATCAATGCGATCTTCTCAGTCCGAGACAGGTGAAACAAATATGGCGCGTTGGGGAGATGATAAAACATTACTTTTCGTGACTTATTATAGGAATCACGAATGTCTGTGGAATACTCGGCCACCGTTGTGTAAAAATAATATAGTGAGAAATAATGTTTACGAAACTTTATTAATAGGCATGAATGATTCAAATCTTACAATAAAAATTATATAAACTAAAATCAAAAATGTGCGGATGGAAATTCGGGAACTTTTTTGATTTATTGGTTCTCTTGAATTTTCTATTTCAGTTTGCAAAGTTTCCATTTTGAACAAGAGCGTCTCTATTCTATGACAAGAGCATGCCACTAATAAGCATGTGTGTTTGATTGGGCTTTGGTTTGATTGGCTTTGGGATTTGCTTTGGGCATGCTTATTTATGAGCATGCCACTATAAGCATGCCAGTAATGAGCAAGTGTGTACAGTTGTTAGGGCATGCTTATTAGTGGCATGCTCATTAGCATGCTACTAAAGAAGCATGTGTATCTGTACCTTAACAACAATTTGTCGGGGGTGTTAAATAAGTTTTAAAATAAAACACACATTTACAATCTGAATTTTATTTTTAAAAAGTCGTACATCTTTCAAAATTAAGTACACACATGTTCTCTTAACCTAACTTACTTACTTAACATGTTCTCTTAACCTAACTTAAGAGAACATGTGTGTACTAACGAATAGAGTACAGATACCACCACATCATAACTAAACGAAAGCATTTGGAGAGTGGGCGTAACTAATCCAGTATAGGCAAATTCGCTTATCAGTTGTCGCCCGAAGCTTGACGAATCAGCTTCGGATAGTCGCGCGTGGCCGAAATGTCAGCCGCATCGCCCGCTTCAATTCAATTAAAATACCGGGAACAGTTCGCTTTACGCGAGTGAATTGTACACGGATGCGATATCAGTACTTATTATTATTATTAAATGTATGCCTAACTTACAAGGGAATAGAAAACATTTAATTTATAACTATTTAAAATGGAATCTACGTTTAGAATCCAGGAGCATTTAAATTAGCAAACACGTGGCGTTTGTCCATTTTAACGTCCAGCGGATTAAAATGTTGCGCAAGTGAGAACGTGGGCGCTGTTTGCGTTGTTCCGGAATGCGGACGGCGCGCCGCTCCGCCGGGAGCCGCTACAGGAGCCAGAGCTTGGCGAGCAGCAGCCAGGCCAGGGCCGCGGGCAGCAGCGCTCCCAGGGCCGCGGCGCCCGAGCACTTGTCCGTGTGCTCGTGCAGCTCGATGTAGTTCTTCACGAACTCGTTGTCCGAGTTGTTTGTGGCCACTCCGATGGTGGAGTCCTGGAAGCCAGCAAAATATGACATTATTATTATCATTTTTATTTATTTCAAAAAATATACGTGCGATACAGTCATACAGTGTACTTAAAGAGTATAAAGTAAGTATAAAAACACATCTAGTATGATCACTGTAGATAATAACGGCTCTGCACACTCGCACACGGACACGGAGGCTGCTTCTATACAAATGTCCTCGGGTTTTCACGGCACTGATGCCCTGATGATAGTCCCTGGAATGAGATCAAATACACACGGCAGAATATCACAGATATCTACACACAGAAGTCTTCTTCACAATATACAATTTTATTTTGACAAATTGTGGTTTTAGAACTTACGAGAACTCTTTCGCGGACGCCCTATATATATATATTTTCTCAACCATCCTTTCTTCGCTCATACGTTCTACATGACTAAACCATCTCAGCACTCCTTTCTTTATTCTTTCTATTTATTCCGTATATTTTTGTTGAGGGCTCTCATTATAATAATATTTCAAATTATCATCACATTTACTTATTTGCGTGTGTGTTTGACCCTCAAGGATTTTAAAAACTATCGTAGGTATTGGCATCACAATTTCAAACCTTGAATAACAAATCCTTGGTGTTGTTGAAGGGCGAAAATATCTGTAGGTTGATGAGGGCGACTGTTCCAGAATTGTACCCGAACCAGGTATCTAGCTCCTGGATCAGAAGCTGGAGACTCAGTCTGTCTTCGTAGTCCCTGCAATTACAATATTTATATCGATGAGTACATTCTACATAATTAATTTGTTTCGTTTCAAGCTTGTCGTACCTGCTTCAAAAGTCAAATCGACATTGACGATAGTGTTCCGTTGCTTATACATTTTGTGTACGCGGTCCTGAGATTTATCTCAACTAAATCTTATCTCATCGTGTCTATGCGATGAATCGCTAACCACAATAGTGGTGTAGATGTGATCTATAACGTTGTAATATTCTGTGTTGTTACGAAACCGTTTCGTTTAATCACATATTCACAAGAGTGCTCTTGATTGTAAGATTCAGCTCGATTGCTCGATTCTGTAGTGGTCGAATTTGAACACCGGATTGAAATTTGAAATAAAACGAAGCTTATATTGATTTTATAATTTCGCGCTCTCCGATTAAATATGAAAAAATATATCATACAAATGATCACGTAGGCTTCGGCTGCAAATCTTCAAAAAAAATCGATTACATTATCTCGCAATCTCTGCTTCATTTTATCGATAACACGCCGGATTTCATTTTGAGATTGTCAACTGTTACTGGACTGCTAGCATAATAGACCTTAGATTTCAGATAACCCCATAAAAATAGTCAGAGTTAATTAAAGTCGGCATTTCGTGAAATTACACGACCAGAAAAATTTTTTGTGCAGTAAATCAACTGCCGCTCGAGTTGTATAGAACCATATTTGTTAAAGGTCCATATCGTCCAGTTGGTGTCAAAAAACAACGGAAAGGTGAAGCGAAATTTAAATCCGGCGTTCAATTTGGGCCACGCTCTAGATTTGTGAATTAGACTTAGTTTGGTGAATGTTACCTCCTGGCCACGATTTCGCCGTCAATGGTGGCGGACAGGGCGCAGCTCTCCTCCACGCTGAAGCCGGGGTTCACGGCCAGAGAGCCATTGCGACACAGGACCCTGTAGTCCTCCTCCCGCAGCTGCAGGCGCCGGGCTTTCTCTGGAACAAAAGATACATATTGTGAGGTTACCTGCACTCGCCGAGGTGGAGAATTCAAACTCATATTTGAACCGAAAATGCACTGTGACTCCATTTGAGCATTAAATTCCTTTATTTTAGGGTTTCATGGGTATCGGAAAAAATAGGTAGTGTCGAACACTGCCGCAAATATTGGTGAAAACTGAAACATTAAATTAAATACAGTCGAACTCGGTTATAATGAGCTCGGGTATAAGGAGATCTCGGCTATAGTGAGCAAAACTGTGAATTGATTTTATTTTGCGCATATTCCCATACTGTCGTTCTCGGTTTTAAGGAGCGCGATTCCCGGATATACGGAGCAAATTTTAGAAACTCCGCATACATATTTGCTTGAATTACGGAAAAAAAACAAATACGTACTCATAACAATGAACTTTGCTTTTGAAGCGGCTCGCACTTAATTAGGGTTCATTTTATGATGTACACAAAAATGAACCCTAATTAAGTGTGTCCGAAAATGCCACGTGCACAGGCAAACAATAGTTGTCGGCATTTCTTATCAAAGGGATGCCGAACTGAATGTTGAGAACTGTCATATAACTCCGATTACTGGGGGTGTTTCCAAAATATTTGAGGTGACAGTTTGTTTCATGCAGTTTACTGTATTAGCATTTGAAAGCCTAATAAGTTAAACGCGAATTGTTCTATCGGAAACATGTCCATTAACAAACGAAAGTGTCTCTCGGTTCGCGAAAAAGTCGAAATTATTCGTGAAATAGAACGCGGCACCAAAAATTCCGAAGTCTGTAAAAAGTTTTCACTATCGTCTTCTACAGTTTCATTGCTCTGGAAAATTAAGGACGTTTTTTTTAGCTGCTCTTGAAAATAACATCACAGTCAAAAAAAATTAGAAAGTGAAATTTACCTATCCCGGACATAAGGAGTCCCGGCTATAAGGAGCAAATTTAGTCGGTCCCGTCGCGCTCCTTATAACCGAGTTCGACTGTACGTTTAATCGCTTAATTTATTTTGCAACTTACATTTATTGAATACATACAGGGTAGTGAGTGGTATGAGAAGCAGAATACATATGGGTTGGAAATTATTTGAATACCTCTTGCAAACGTCAAATCTATACAAGTTTTCCCTTGCGTGCTCATCAGAAATGAAATCCACATTTATACTGGAGCCAAGCCCGTCTGAGATGTCCTAACGCGCTTTCGTTGCCTATATCGCAGCAGTTGACCTCTTTCTATTTAAGAAAGACAATCGAATTAGTATGTGTAAACCGTGAGTACGAGGCACATTGTTTCGTTGTGTTGATGTTTATACCCGTAAACATCAACAGAGCGAAACAATGTGAGTCGTATGCAGGGCTTGCACATACTAAAGCCATGTATTCACTAGGGGACAAATTGTCCCTCAACAGCACGCGCGGCATAGAGTCTACGTGACGTTGCAACGTCGTGCACTGTTCCGCGACCTCGCGCACAACATAGCGCGGCATTTCTACGTGCCGTGGCAACGTTGCCATGCGCACGGTACCCGAGCGTACTCACTGCAACATTCCGCGGAGCGTCAGTACCACGTGATATGTTTACAAGTGAATACGCATGCGCTGTATCTGTCAAGATGACAATGCGGGGAAAACGAAATCGTTCTCGAACTCATCGAGCTGTATCGATCGAAGATCGCATAGAATGTCCGTCCTTCTTTCTCTTTGCAGTAAATAATTTCGCATTCTTCTCTTTTTTCTCCTCTTACTTTTCGATAAACTCATTAACATAAACAGATACGCGGCTATCACCATAACCTCATAGGGCGATATATTTCCGCGACGTCTGGAAAACAATAATTATTTGCAAAAAGAACCTTGTTTTTAATAATATTCAATTTACTACAGTAAAACCTCGTTAATTTGAAATTGCGACCCAAAAAAACATTTCGAATTGCGCGGAACCCCGTTTTCGCCAAATGAGATACCGCAGCTGTCATCCATAACCTCATTGGATGACATTTCCGCGACAAGATATGCGAGTCCCGGTGTGTACACGTCAAATGACCGCGTCATTGTCCCCGAAACATGAGCGTAGATGTTGATGCGACATGTCGAGCGGAATGTTTCGCGATTTGTCCCCTAGTGAATACATGGCTTAATTCGATTGTCTTTCTTAAATGGAAAGAGGCGCGATTGTTTTGGGTACGGGCCCGGTCTTTTTCGATTCTCTTTGTAATTTTGTGCTTTACGCATTCTTGTCCGATTTTTGTAATTCTGGTTGTACTTTGCCCGCATATATCACAATATTATAAGAAAATCTTTTAAAAAGTTAAATTTAAAACTTTTTCAAATTCACAGCCTCGTATATTTTAATTCTTTTGAGATGTATGCTTGAAGACTAGGATGAGTTATAACACATATACTCCTGAATAGCAGCACTCTGTTCACTTGAATGGAATAATAAGTCTTCTATCTTATCAAGTTAAGATCCTGTATGTGGGCACGTGTCGAATCCGGAAGTCGAAAATCGCGGGTTCACTTTGCGCGTGCACAGTTCGCGACGTTTAGCCTAATAATAATAATACCTAAGCAGTACTGGTACAATCCTTCATTATTCGTATTTAAAACTAGATCAAAATAGCGGCGCTATATCTATTTCTAGCCGAGTTATTGAATTTGAAATTACTTTGACAGAAACTGTAGCTCATTTGGTAGCAATTTTAAAGTCATTTTCACTTCAAAAATAAAACACGACTATTCTTAGAGGCTTTACAAAGTAATTTAGATTATGCTATGGTGTGCCATGGAACCTGGAATCTTCTGGTATGTAGCTTAACTTATCCGTTGCGCTAATGGATAACGTGTCTGGTAACAGATTTTGTCAGTTTTATATTTTGAGAGGAGCAGTCCCTCTCGTCACGTGTAATAATGGGAAACCTTACCTCGAAGATATTGTCCTTCGATGAAGGCCACGTTAGAGTCTGGCTGGGAAAGGCACCTCAGAGCTCCGGTAGTGCCGTAGAAGCTATTGGAGAAATCAGCAGGGCATTCTAGAAGACATCATATTGCTTATTAATTTGTATAATTGTAAATTATTTATTTATTTATCTTAATTATTTAATTCCATACATATATGTGTGGGCTAATAGATGATTTTAGTTAAACACATTGCATTCCATAATCTACTCATTTAAAAGTTTTTATTTAAAAAATTTTCACTCTTGTTTAAACTTCTTTACTTATATTCACTGTGCTTTGAATTGTTTTTGACAAACTATCGAAGATTTTTAGACCTTTGTAGAGACAATTTTGTGAGGTGTTTTTCTTTTTCTACTGAAGTCTTATGGTGTCGCCTCCGCTTTGTTTGTGTGTATTTGAATGTGTTTGAATGAAAATCCTTATTTAGTTTCATTCTGTTATCAAAGTATTTGGATAATGTCTGTGTCTGGTTTTATATATTTAACCAAAACTTTATATTTTATTCTTTGATTTACTGTCTGATTTTCTAATTTTAGGTCATTCAACATTTTTGTTACTTTTGTTCTTCTATTATACTTCAATTTTTTACGCATTGCTTTGTTTTGTGCCTAATATTATAAGTTTATACTTATGCGATGGACCGCTTAGCTTTTGACTGTCTTAGACTCGGTTATTTCATGTTGGATTAAAGTAAAAGTTCGTTTAAAGCATAGATTTTTGGGTTCTCCACCAATCAAACGATCCGTTTCCGTAAAATTCTATGCTTTAAACGAACTTTTATATTAATCCAACTTGAAGCAATCGGGCCTTGGATCATATTTTGTGAAATTTATATTATTTTCGGGGAATGCAAAGATCTATATGTGAGACAAATCTATATTCTGATAATTAATCATCTCTTTACAAAAAAAAATACACCAATACAAAGGGAGGCGTAACCCCTTAAGTCATCAGATTACACTAATTTAAAAACTACACTTCATGGACCAAGCCCCTCAAGAACATCAAAGACATTAGAGTTCGAAGTTCCAAGAACACGATGTACCAGGTCGATGAGATTCATCAGTGTCCTACCTTGCTCCGCCGTGACCACGCCGGCCTCGTTGGCGCCGCTAGCTCCTCGCGGGGAGAAGCCCTTGCAGCCGCTGCACAGCTTCGCCGGGTCCACGACCTTGGTGGGGAAGTGCGCGGAGTCCCGGGCCCCGGGGGCGCAGGCCCCGCTGAAGAACAGCGCCACCTCGTTGGCGTAGTCGCACGCCTGGGCGTCGATCACCTTGCGCTCGCGGGCTGCGCGCACGAAGGCTGCCCAGGCTGCAAGTCAAGGCAAAGTTAAGCGGGCGCGCGTGGGATTCGCGTCGTGATGGTCAGCTTCGAGGAAACTTTACTGGTCATACTCACGAATATTTTTTTTGATATTATATAAAAAAAAAAATTAAATTGTGCTGTATGTTTCCCAAATAAAATAAAACCTGCCAGAACAACTGAACACTCCCGGTACCTCTAGCCAGTAGCAGTTAGCATTATCGAACCGCCATTGAAGAAGTCAACTCACAGGCTAAATTTCACTGTTTTTTTATAAATGAGACCAACAGTAAACTGGGCACAAAATATTTAAAAATACAATATATTTGTTACAGCCAAAATCATGTTTATAAACATGCCTAGCAGCTGACATACAATGCCTTACCTTATCTGTAGATATAAGATAATGCATAAAGTTATAAAATTAGGAATCATCAGGAAAATCAGTACATTGAAAATGTTCCATTTTTTAAACTTCGGATAGTTTGGAAGTGATAGAATGTGGGTAGGTACCTACTTTATTATTTTTAAATTGTTTGAAGTTTTAAAAATGGAACATTTTAAAACAACAGAAAGCTGAAAAAGAGAAAAAAGGGAGTTCAATTGTTTTCTGAAAGCGTCTTATATCATTGTGCTGTTCTATAATATTGATAAAAACGATGTAATTTTTAATTTTAAGCTAAATTACGATCATATAGTTTCCGAGTTTTTATTTATTTTGTGCCAAGTGTTGATTTCTATTGAAATTTTCCGTACCAAAGAGTTTCAATTCAATATTATTATTTAAAACTCAGCCCACTGTGCCAATTACAAGTGTCTTCGGCCTGCTCTAGCAACGTGCATATATTTAATATATCAAGAAGTGTGATCATGTAAGAATATGTAAATGAATAATTGATTTCATATATTCTATGGGTAGGTACAGGTTACTGTCAAGAAAGCGAATGTTGTGTAGGAGTGATTTTTTTAAATGATGATAGGGTATCTGCAAAAATATCAGAATCAAAATTAGGGTCAGCAAAATATGTATTTTATCACATGTGCGACACATTCATGATGCTATTATGCAGCATTAAGATGCTAACTTCTATCTAAGGAACTCCGGGTTTCTTATATGGAGTTCAAGATGCAAAATTGCGGAGATAAAGAAAGATATTTTCCGTCGGGACTCCAGTTTGTGTATTTTGAAAAAGGCAAGATGATCCTCGTAGCTGCGAAGATATCGGTGTCGGACAACTCTGTAGGACAAAATACGTAGAAGCTGTTTCTACACTCTTGATTCTTGTAATATTCCAAGATTGGGATACTCGTCAGTTTGATTACTAGTTAGCATTTAATATTTATTTGCAAAGCAAATAAATATTAAATAATGAAATCGTCCACAAAGTAATCGTAAAATAAAGAGATTAATCGGACGTCCTTGTTGAAACTTTTGATAACAATAAACAGCTGATAGCATTAAGCAGAACATAAAATAAATTAAACGATATTTATTACAAAATATTTCTAATTTTGAAGTTAAATGATTAAATTTTTATTGTCTATTTATTGTTTTAAAACCGTACCGGTTTGAGCCTGTCACGGCCATCTTCAGACTGGTCAGCTTCAGACCAGTCTGAAGATGGCCGTGACAGGCTGAAACCGGTACGGTCAAACTATTGACATTAGGTCATGTTTACTTGAACATTTTCGACTCATAATCAAGGCAGGAGTATAGTCTGGCGAGGTTATTAATGTTATCCAAATAACCCTGTATAAATAAAATTAATTTATTAAATTCGTCCTTTATTGTTAAATAACCAATATGCACTGGACACTGAACCTATTCTTACTACACGCACATAGACGCACATAGGTTCAAATACAGAGTCAATACTTGGATGATTTAAAATCCAAGTATTGACTCTGAATTCGGGCCATACTGTCTTTTCCTGCAGTTTGTACAAGAGTAATTCTTCAGGTTTGAATCCCATATAGGATATTTTTTAGAAGTACACAACTTTAAAATGCAATAAGATTCATAAAAATTATAGTAACAGCCTTGGTATTGAATTTATTGGAAATGTGGTAATTTTATTAGTGTTTAATGATTTTAGTTGTAGTTATGAATTGTAGGGGTAGCAAATTGCAGCTAAGTAGTTCTTTTATTTATTGTTTTTGTAAATTTCAACAACTGTTTCGACAAGCGGGTGATCAGCAATGTGTGCAATGAGTAAAATGAAACAATTACCAATGCCGCCGTATTCCGGGAAGCACGCGTTCTTCTCCCGGAGGTTCTCGAAGCGCGTGATGGAGGAGTCATTTATATTCTTGACCACGGCCAGCACCCGGGACGCCAGCGCCCTCGTGGTCTCGCTGTACAGCACGGCCGACTGCTCGTAGTGCCTGCAACGGTGACAGAAGATTACAATCCATATCTGCGGCGGAACTCCTTAAGCCGGCCCCACACTGAGCGTATTTTTCGCCGCATCTGTGACGTCTCGTCAAATCCGCAACCGAATTTAGCAGTCACATACAATATTCCGCGGCGGATTCACTCTGTAATAAACACATGTGCGTACGAACCGTCGAATGTGGCGCGTTGCATTTAAAAACAAGACGTGAGGTCGCTGATTTTACGTTGACGTAAGTTCCGCAGGCGGAGAACCGAACAGACGCCAAAGCGAGCGTTCCGCCAGCGGATCGACCGATGATCCGCTAAGTGTATTTGATAAGCGCATATTGGACGGAAAGAAAGAAATGTAGCGGTGTTCCGCGACGTCAAAGATGCGACGGAAGAAACGCGTAGTGTGGCGCCGGCCTTATTCGCATGCAATGGCAGAAGAAAAACCTGAGACAGTGGTTTGGCCGGTCTACTGTAGAGCTATTCCAGGTCGCAGTGTATAAAGTGACGATATTGTCCATTGTCCATCGAATAGATAGGGCATAGAAGAATAGAGAATTCTTAAAATAGCAATATTGTTATAATTTTTGTTGTAACCCCGACACTAAAAAATAGACGGGACGCAAGAAGAAGAAACATTTGTCAAAAATCAATATGTCTATCATTTGACGAGAATATTGGCATCAATTTAATATTTGAACACTTTAGATGAACAAATTGGTAGGCGTGCGTGAAGCAAACGGATTTAAATAAAGCGACAATAGCCAAAGTCCGTTGAAGGGATAGGGCGCAAGAAGAAGAGGAGGGGAAGGATGGAGAGAGGCGGAACTCACTTGCGCGCCAGGTAGCCCAGGTTGGTGTCGATGGCCACGAAGTCGGCGCGCTTGTCCTTGACCTGGCCCAGGCAGTCCAGGGGCGAGCCGCCCTGCACGCACGAGATCTCGGGCACCAGCCCCACGGCCAGCGCCGCGCTGCGCACCCAGCCGCACTTGCTCTGCTCCAGCGCGCTCACCGTGCACCAGCGCACCGTCTTGTGGCACGGGTTCACCTCGCTGACGGGGATGGGCCGGCCTGGAAGGTCGCGTGTATCAATTACAAAATAAATATAAGAGTAGGTACATACATTAAATTATCATATAAAAGAGAAGAGAAAACAAGACATAGGTACAGAAAAATCAAATTAACGAAAAGATATTTTAGCTGCGACCGGGATTTGAAACAACGGACTCCCACTCTATCCGAGAATGGCGCGTTGGCGAATTTCGCTATTAATTTGATTTTTCTGTACGTCTTTTCTAATTGATTAATGAATTTGTTAATAATACACAGAACTTGTTGTTTAATTTAATACAATATAAAAACATTACTGTTAACACTTCCTTCCCCAGATGTTGGACCTTACTGATTTCAAGAGCAGATGAATACTTTGAATTTTATTATTATATTTGTGGGGAATAAACTGAAAAAGCAGCGATATCAAAAAAAATATTGATTGTATTATTTGTATGTATCTACTTATATTATTTGATTAATTACATCTACATGTTTCGGAAAAACCTTTCCATCGTCAGGGTGTTTTATATATGTCAAAATATCAAAATGAATAATGTATTTTGTTTTTCTAAATTATTTTTAAATATATTGCTGAAGTTTTTGATTACTCGCAATTATTGGAAAAATTTCAAGAATTAGGCTAGTAGTTAAATTAAATTGATTATCAATAATATTTTGTACTTATATAAAACACCCTGACGATGGAAAGGTTTTTCCGAAACATATAGGTATAATTAATCAAATAATACAAGTAGATACATACAAATAATACAATCAATATTTTTTTTAAATGTCAATCTACAATGTTACTGAATCAATTAAAAAAAATTAATGCAGTCATCGAGGATTGCTAATTTAAAATGTACTGAATTCGAGATTTTATAGGAAGCAGCTTATAAATTTATAGGAAACATGATTTTGGAAGGAATAGATACATAAAATCTAGAATTCGGTACATTTTATATTAGTAATCCTCGGTGACTGCATTTAAAACATTATTTTAATTTTTTGGTTATTGCTGCCTTTTCTTTTACACCCCACATATGAACAATGAAGCCTACCTTGAACGATGTACTCAGTTGGCGACTGGAGAATAGGCAGGTAGCTCATGACGTCGGACTTCTCTCTGAAGATTATGGAGTCCAGCGAGTCCACCCAGGTCCCGGCATTTTCGGCCCTTCCCAGGGGCATCCACTTCTTCATGTCTGCCTGAAGCTGAGCGGAGATGGATCTGAAAAAGTACGTAT
Organism: Agrypnia vestita; assembly: GCA_016648135.1. Lineage (NCBI taxonomy): Eukaryota > Metazoa > Arthropoda > Insecta > Trichoptera > Phryganeidae > Agrypnia > Agrypnia vestita. The sequence continues at coordinate 19,036 of JADDOH010003904.1, forward strand.
ATTTTGAAATATATTTTAGAATAAAACGGATACTAGAATACGCATTTTTCGGACTACGGATCAAATCCAGTTAATTTCACGGGAACACAAACTCTATCTACTATCGAAATAGAGTTTGTACTCCCATGAAAGTCACTGCTATTTTAAATGGTAATCACAAAATCTCAAAGAGATTTATCGCATTCTCTTTGAATCGCCACATTTACGTATTTTTTAGTAATTGCATAATAGGTTGCTCCATTTATCCATTAATCTTCTGTCTGATGCTTTAAATACTGTCATTAAAACGTCGACATGATCGCTCAGTTCGTTTAAAAGTTGCACACGACGTGTTATGGCGTACCTATTCATTACATCCGTATTCTTTGCATATTGGGACATGAAACAAGGCGTGACCTCGAATCAACGAATAGTTATTTGGTACGAATAGGCCTTAATCACCTAGTCAGTTCGAAGAGTCAATCATGTTTCTTAGGATTTTGACATTGTATTCTCTCAACAGTTCTCCATGGTGCATATACACGGTACTAAGGTTTATCTCAATTCAAGTTCACAGAATTATCCCCTTGTATCTCATTCAGTGATAGAATTGATGGCAGATCAGACGTGCGGTGGGACGCACCACAGATCCGCGGCAGTTCTAGGATCAAAAGCTCCCATATCGGCCATACACTTTCGCCATCCAGATTGGCATTGTTTCGATGCTACAGACACACAGGGGTGACTCACTTCCTGGCGACCAGCGCGGCCCAGGGCTGCCGCACCCAGGCGCAGGGGGCGGTGTTGGGGGCCATGTCCGCCGCTAGAGGGACGGTGGTGCCGTTCTCGCACAGCAGCGCGAAGTTGCTCATCTCTGCAGTTTTGGTCTGCAAAGAAACATTAATGGTTGAAGTTTGTCGTTTCCATAAATTAGTACAGATGTCGCCGTTGGTAATGAGATATCTATATTTTTTATTGGAATTTTCAAAACAATATCCTTTTTATATGTATATGACATTCTTCCGAATTATTAACATTACACTAGAATACGCCTGAAAATGATTTCAAATTTTAATTCCTTTTTAGACCAATTTTTATTTATTCAGAATATTTTGAGTATGTTCAAATTTTTCAAGAACACAATACTGTATTTTATCCTCAGGGAGACGTCATTAATCAAGATATATTTTATGGATGTCTCATAGAGACGAGGCGATTTTTTTAAATTTGGGAAAGTATGTATGGAAGTCTTCTTGGGTATTCTTAAAGCTTACAACCTGTCGTAAGGCTGGCTTAAGTGATCACCTTACACATTGTAACGTTCACCAATTCCACCCATGACAGACTACCACATCTATCAATTTTTTGAAATTTGAATATAAGTTTAATCTACAGACCTTGTTTCATATGTGAATTGTATTTTACTACCGCCACCTGTGGTTGAAATGTCTTATTCTCATTATTTTTAGAACTTCAAGTTATAAGATAAAGCAAAAAAAAACTTTTAAAGGGAGAATGACCGAGCATCAAGCATCAAAGTCCCTACTGAACTCCAGGTCGATAGGGCGAAGGAGCTTAGGAAGGCCAAAATTAAGATGGAGCGACAACGTTCTCAAAGACATTTCTGCCTTGGAGCTTCTGAACTGAAGAGAGTTGGCACTAAACCGAGATGAGTGGAGAAAAACTTTAATTTAAATATTCCTAATTAATCGAGAAGGCCAAGACCCACCAGGGGTTGTAGAGCCAAAAATGATGACGATGATGATATTAAAACAGAATGCCGTCGGCAGCGGCGTCATTTATTGACACATTTCATACTTTGGAGTTTTTATTTTTGAATAATAATTAAGGTGTTTTTATTAGAAAAATAACTTTTATTTAGTGAGTAAAGCCTCAAAATACGGGATTAAATAGAATATATTGTTGAAAATTATCACTTTAAAACGTAAAAAATTCTTGCAAATTTAAAACATTATAAATTTATTAATATTGAATATTTATTAATTTACTCAGTACGGATTCTAGATAATGAAATATACTTTATACGTATAAAAAACATATTACGCGTTTATTTAAATATTCATTAAAATTTCGCGCCGCCTAGGACACTAAAAAGGTTTTTTTGGCCGCGGCCTGTCGATTAATGCTTATATTTTCTTAATTATTGTAAATAATAATCAGTTTATAACTTTTATCACAGTATAGTAAAGCATACAGTATTATATCTTCATACAAACAGCCGAAACGACACCCTTCGAAATCTCGGTATACTTCGAACTGCTCAGTCGCCGCAGGGCTGCAGTAACGTGCGGGCGCAAGCAGAGACGCTCCCTCCCATTCATTTACGTCAATTACGGCACGAAATTATCATACATAAATAAATAAATTGTTTATTGTTCTTTATCTGCTGTTGTTGATATTCTTAATATAAATAAATCATTTTATTATTTACTACTTTTGCAACAAAAATAATTTGAAATTTAATTCTTTATTTTTAACATTTTTTATGTTATGCTTTCGTAAATAAGTTGTAAAATAATTCTTTATTTTTTGGTTGTTCTGTTTAGTCTTATTTCTTAAGGTAGTCTTATATCATTATTTTTCTTGCTCGTTCAATTTTAAATTATTTCGTGTTGCTTATTCAGATGTTTGTTTTTAACTAATATAATATTTCTATAATTGGGTAACTGTATTTCTATATATGTAATTTGTTATCCTTTTTCGTTTGTTGCTGTAAGTCTTCCTAATATAAATAAATAATTTATTTTATTACTTCCTAGAATTTGAAAAGGTTTTGGATTTATTAAACTAAGCAAAAAACAAAAAAATGCATGTTTATTCCGTTCCCTCCATACTAACTCACAATTTCTTTTAAAACATAATATAAAATCCAAGTAGAAATAATTAAAATTAAAACTTACGAAATTTGCAGTAATATTTAATGAAACGATAACATGACAATTTAAAATAGCATTTTCAAATACGTACCTAACCCCAATGAGTCGGTCAATGAGCAGCCCTGGTGCGTGTTTAACCAAGTTTAAGTACCAAGCGGCCGTAGGTATTTATTTCAAGGACACTGCCAAGTTAACATACTGTATGCTTTACTATACTGTGCTTTTATGTAATAAAAAAGGTTCTATCTAAGTTATTGCCCTAAAAAATTGCAGTCTAGAATATAAATCAATAATAAAAACACACATTTTCGTAAAAATGCATTTGTAGTGAATGTTGCCTTAGCGAAATTGGTGTCGCAGATCCCCGA